>CATIWR010248686.1:0-43096 GCA_949677035.1 Omphalea diandra
TATATTATTAATTTATTTATATTATTATCATATATATCTTTAAAACCTAACAATAATGAAATTAACAAAATTACAATAGTCAGTATCAATATTCAGTATTAACAAAATTTAAACCTAACAATATTCAGTATATAAAATATGTTCAGTTCAAATTATTCAGTATTAACAAAATGTTCAGTATATAAAATATTACAATAATCAGTATCAATATTCAATATTCATAATACTTAGTTCATCAAAATTATGCTCAGTCAAATTATACCTAATTTTCAATAAGAATCATTGATACTCAGTATCAATAAATCAACAAAATTACAGACAATGTACATTCCACCTAATATAAAATGTACATTCCACTTAATATAAAATGTGAATTTGACAAGATTGCGAATGAGTTGATCTAGTTCTTCTTGGGTTCTTTGTTCTGGAATTTGGGTTCGATTTTGTGTTTTGATAGTTTGGAAGTTGTGTGGAGGCCGAGTAGAAAATGAAAATTTAAATTAAAAAAAAAAGATAATATAGATTCTTTATATCAATTTATCAGAAATTATAATAAAATATAAAAAAGTAAAATAGAAAAATATTTTAATATAATTTTAAAATATAAGGACTAAAAAGTACAATAAGAGTCGGCATATTTAACCCATCTATACAAAATAAGGATGGGAGTCGGTGGTGCTCAATTTGCAAAGTGATTTCGTCATTTCGTTTGGAATGAGAGGGGTTTTTTGTCAGTTAGTAGGTGTGAATTGACCATGTCATGCCCGAGCTTTGCCTCGCCGCATAGGGAAAACGACGTCGTAGTGCAGGGATATTACTGTCGTAGTGCACGGGTATTAAGTCTTTACTGGGGTTGATGATTGGGTGATTTTTGGGTATGTGATGTGATGATTCATTGCTGACGTTGCTATGTAAATTGCAAGGTTGATTTCCTGTTCTAAGATTGTTTTCGCTTTGGTATTTTGCAGTTTCAGTTAGCTATTCTTGGGGTTACGTATGGAAGTTGAGTAGTTTTTTTTATTTTGCTTCTTTTTTTTTCTTTTTGCATGCATATTCTTGAATCTCAACTGCTGGCTTCTGTTTATTGGTTTGTTTTAGTAATGTCAAAGTTTTGATATGGATTTTTTTTCCAATTTAGACGTAAGTTTAATAATGTTAATTTGGGTAAACTATGTCTGCAATTTAACTATTATGTATAATTCTTCACAGATTCACATCGTAATCATTATTATTTTGTCACCCATATTAGTTAGATATACTTTTGTTATTGGGTTTTACGAGCTCTTCAGGTGGTTTCTACACTTTTCAAGTTTTAAAATAATAAGCTTTTTGGTTTTATTATGCATAGGCATTGTCTCATTTTATATTCTTTTAACGTTACCGATGTTATATTTTCATCCAGTTTAGACAGCTTTATATGCTGCCATTGTTGCTTATTATACCAATACAGTTATCATTACTGTGTTGTTCTTTATGTAGCTATATTGGACTGATTTTAGTGTAATGTTGTAATTAGCTGGAGATATATGTATTTTGGTATTTATGAATATGTTGAGTCTTTATGTGCATAACACTGCTGATATGCTCCGTGAACTATATAGATGGGTGGAGTTTGGTTTTTTCTGGAGATATTTGTCTGTACAGTATATAATTGTGTATGATTGAGACCATGTTGCCAGATTAATATGCCCACCTGTTTGTATCATATAGTACTTCTTTGATTTTCTGTTTATATTTAAAAATGTCAAGTTAAAGATATGTGTGCATTCCTATAAGCATTTGTAATGCTGTCTGTTACTGCATTTTTTTTTTTTTTTAATATTTCTTTACACATGACCGCCACAACACTTCAGGGCGGTTTTGAGATCGGCATGGCAGTGTTGTGAGGGTAATTTCGTCATTCGGTGGTCTTGGAAAGTGCCTTTATTTCTGTTCTTCATTTCTTTCTACTGTTGCTTTTTTGTCCTCCTAAACGGCAGCTTCCATCGCCGTTTGGATTATTTTTTTCGGCGTTTCCCTACCAACCGAGATTTTTATCTCTTTCTTCTCATCCATTCTAGACTTCTTATCTTCAAACAACCCTTAACCGCACCGCCTCTTCGTTGGTCTTCCATTACTACTACTTCTTCTTCCTTTTTTTTTTTTTTTTGTGTTGCTGTCCACTTTTAAAAGAAAACACAATACATAATCATTAAAAAAAAAAAAGAAATCAAGAAACCAATTCTTCTTCTCTGGAACATCTAGCCAACCATGCCGTATTTTAGTGGTGATTGTTGCAGCTTCATATTCATTCTAACCTTAACAACTCTAATTCATGGCTACTTCAAAATCAAAATGCTATATTCAGCAGTTTTGCATTGTAGCTTATTCCCGTCCGCTCATCTATCTTTTATCCTTTCTTCATCATCTTATAATTCAAAATTTGTTTATTTATCTTTTGATTTATCATTGCTATCTGGCTTTCAAATTTCACCTGATTTTCATCATGAGCAGAAAGGGATGATTTGATTGTAGGTATGAATTTCTCTCTTTTTCTATTTATCTCTTATGAATTTCTCTTTTCTTTATTTATCTTTTAAAAATTTTTCCGTTCTTTTTCTTTTATTATTTCTCACAGCACAATTTAAGCTCTTGCTTTTGAGGTTATTCTTTATGGATCTTTTTTGTAATCATGAGCAGGAGGAAAGGATCCAATTACAGGTATGAAGGATTCTGACGTGTCCAATAAAGCGACTATTGTGGATATTACGAGAAATAGGTATTGCAGATTATCAAATTTTTTGATTCCATAATAGCTCAAGTTTGAGATTTTGTTAGAAATATGGGAGACTTTAAAAAGTAAGTCTGCAAAAATTACTTAGTTTAATTTGGTGTGGGGTTCTGCAATAATTTCTAGACATAGTTTTCTCTCTTGGTTAGCAATAAAAAGAAAGTTGCTAACTAGAGATAAATTGAAATCTTGGTGAGTAACTGAGGATGATAAGTATTTTTTCTATACTGATAAGGCTGAAACAATTTAGCATCTGTTTTTTAAATGCTCTTTCACTGTTTAAGTGTGGAAATTAGTTCTTATTGAGCTGAAGCTAAATCGTGCTTCTTTACTGTGGTTTTATGAAATTAGGTAGTTCTCAAAGCAAGTCAAAGGGAAGAATGTGAATCACAAGAAAAGAAATTGTTAATGTGAATTACAAGAAAAGAAGATTGTTTTTTTTTAGAAACAGTTTTACTTTTCAGCAGGAAAGTTATACTGTAAATGAGATATACAATATGATTATAAGTCTAATTAGGCTTAAGGATGTATAAGGGGGTTTGGTAATTTTGGTGACCGCTATAATGAGTTTTGTGTTCTTTTATCTACTAGGTGACTTCCCAAAAAAAAAAAAAGGTCATTTACAAGGCTTCTCAAAAAGATAAACATGCGTCACTGTGTTTCAAATTACAAAGAAAAAGGTTTTCGCAGCCCTAACAAGAGCAAGACTCATATTTAGGGGTGACAATGCGTATCTTGTTGTGTAATCATCTCATGTTGAAATATATGTATAACACAAAAATGTTCAATATAAACACAATCGATTTAATCAATTGTGTCAAAATTTTTAATTCTAACATGAACATATTTATGAATCAAGTTACATGATACAATTCATATAATCTGTTCAATTAATCATGTTATTAACGTGTCATTAATATATCATAACATAAAAATATATTAAATAATTAAAATTTTTTAATTTTTACTTAAAAATATTTATATATTGAAAAAATAAAAATTAAATATTAAAAATCAAACAAATATAAGATTGAATTTAAAATTTTTTTTAATATATAAATATATTTATTTAGATTGTGTTTAAATGTGTATATTTGTATTGTATATTATATATTAACTCATTAATCTGATAATATAATTATATTTAATCATGTCAATTGCGAGTTAAATGGATCAATTTATTTAAATCTATGTTCTTATCGTGTCGTAAACGAGTGATCCGTTTGTAACCTGAATTTGTTACTAATCATGTCATTTAATGGGGTTGAGTCAAAAATTGCAAGCCCTACTCGTGTCTTTATGGCTGGGCTTTTGGCAACCACGACACTACTGGTCCTCCATTCTCTTCCGCGTGGATGAATGAATGTGCAAGTTCTTGGTCATATCCCACAAGAAGTTTCCCGTAGCTTATTGATATCTGAGGCTGCTTCTTAAGTCGAATGAGGCAAAGAAACATAATAAACTCAACGCTTAATGATTGAGAGTTGAGATCCCATCAATGGATCTGGCATTGTAATTTATCATCAAATCAGAATTTGATTTTCTTTCTTGGATGAGCTAGAAGCTTCCTGAAATAACAGTATAGTGGCCTATCGTTCTTAACTGGAGAAAAAGGACAAAAACAAAAAATTTGAAGACCAGCCACCCATGTTGTGTTTTTTTCTGTTCCATATCCCAATTTCTGTTTCTTCAACAAGAACTGCAGCAGTAACAACGCGAAAACAATAAATTAATCCTTTTACTATCATTACAACATAGCCCCTTTCCAGCTGGACAAATTAGTAAGCACTAACAAAAGAGATTACAGATGAACCACGCCCGACAATAATTGACGTTACGCAATTTATCATTTTTCTTTTGATAAATGAAATGGTACGGTACAATTTATCATTTTTCTTTTGATAAATTAAATGGTACAGTCCCTCAAAACGTTTCAGTGCCCCTAGATCTCCAAGAAATCAATACTTCCAGGAACATTGTTTCTCAAAAACACAAAAGATGTGAAGGGAACTGAAAATTAATAATGTTTGCACAATTAAATATTGCCAATACAATAGCCAATTTATCAAATGGTACACTTCTCTTCACATCAAAATTTCCGTCTTCAACTAGGAACATGCATAAGTTATTATTTCTTTGGTCTTCCTCTCTTGCCCACTTTTTCTTGAGAAGAATTTTTACTCCTGTTTGCTGAAGTATGGCGGCTCCGCCCATGCCTTTTCCCTTCTGATGCTGATCTTGTTGTTCCTTTACCTTGCACCTTGCCAAGCCGCTTACTTTGCTGTGCCCGGCCATTGACCTGTTCTTCACTATTTTCACTTTCATGATCACTCATCTCTTCATCCTCAGATTCTGATAAATCCTTGGACTTCTTCCTCTTCTTGGAATTATCAGATGCTTTAGAGGCACTTTTTTTTGCACTTTTCTCAACAGCTGGAGCTTTGCTGTCTGGTTCCTCACTCACTGCAGCAAAAAAAAAACTTATCACCACTTCAACTCTCAATAATGTTAGCTCTGTGATGCAATTCCTCCCACTAGATCTAAGGCATTTCAAATATTGTCATGCAATCTCATATGAAACAAATGAGTAAAACCAATGCCCTATACCTCCCGATGAATAGTATTCCCACACAGACCATACAGATGATGAAAAATCTGGTAGACATAATTCATCAATGAATAATATTTACTATCAGCATACCTTCACCAGAATCCTTGCCATCATAGATATCCAGCTGTTAAAAAGAAACAAATGAATGTGATTAATAAAAACATTGAACGTTACTCGAGTGTGGATTTGGGGTGGTGAAGAGATTAACAGGACTTTAGATAAAATCTTCAGACTTAATTACCACGGATTTGTTAAGTATTATTAGCAATTTAGTATTATTAGCAATTACAACAAAATCATTAATAATACATCTTAAGATAACAACGTAAGAAAAAAGTAGCCGGCACATTAATGAATTAAAGAAAGATGATGAATTCTATGTGGTCACTATAAGCTGGCTCAGACCAACTTCTTTAGGACTCATTGGAAGTGATCATGAAACAAAAATGTTTGTTGCCATTCCATAAAGAACAATTAACAATTAGGTGCGATCAGCAAACAAGATATCTCAAACTAGATACTGCACCGTATGGCACAAAAATAACACTTGACCGTCAATACCAGGACAACTAGGTATATTCTCCGAAAAACATTACCTGCTTGAGTCGGTCACCAACATTTGTTCTATCAACTATAACCATGGAATGGCCCATACCGCATGCAACACTGGAACAAAAGATTATGAATAATTAGAACCCAATACAATTGAAGCACATGACACGGTGCACATTTTTTTTTAAAAAAAAAAAAGAAAAATAAAATATATAGTTCACCCCATCACATGCATGCCCTCAAGAATATCCACCTTCTTGGGTACTGCTGAAGACCTGACAAGAAAACAAAAATACAAGTGAGAACTACGTATAAACAGAGAAGCCTCAAAGGAAAAAAGAAAAATCATTCCACACGTTAAATTACATACTTCTGCCCCGTGGGACCATATCCTAGTTCACCATACTGAGCATGGCCCCAACTTATGCAGGAGTTATCAGCACCAACAAAATGGTGCATGTTGCCAGAACCCATACAACGTAAATTCCAACCACTGTATGACAATAAAAAGAAAAGAACTATCCTTAGCAATTTGCAAATTACTAGAAGAACCATCAAATTATCACAAACAAAGATGCGACATGTTGCAAGTCTTAAGTAAAATAATAACTAAGAATAAAAAGAATTCTAAAATGAAAAAAAGAAACATATCCAACAAACTGAAGGAAACAAAAGCAATCTTGATGGCTTTAACCACAGTGCTACCACCAACAGATTAAAACGAACAGCAAACAAGAGGCAGGACTAATTACATCACGAATCTCAGAGGCAAACCTAGGACCAATAATGCTAAAATCCAATTGAGATACTGTAAGACTAAAGCATGCAATTGGCACATGTGGGGATTGAAAATGATTTACAGCCAGTCTAATGCAGACACAAAGAGTACAAAATATCACATGATGTGTAGGCAGAGTCAGCAGGAAATATCAGAAGCATTGGAAACCTTCATACCATGCGGCAGAGAGGGAAAGCATATAGAATCAGGAGACAAATTGTTGCTCTTTTAATAGTTTGTCTTGCTAGAGAATTGATTAAGAGGCAGTGCACTCAAGCATCACAGTGAAGGTCCAAAATAAGGGCCACAAACCATTAATTGACCGAGAGTGAATAAGAAGACATGCACATCATCACAGTTCAACTCTAAACTAAATGCCAGCAGGGAAAGGAAGAAGAGAAGAGGAAGTGATAGATAGCAAGAGGTTGCTTTTCTTAAACTTGCATTTGGACATCACGTTCATTGCTCACCTAACAGCAACTTTAAAAGAAACTTTATCATTCTACCAACACTACCTTTGTTCTAAAAATGTCACAATGTAGACACCAAATATTAACTATACAAGTAAAATTTATCAAGCAGCATAAAACCTCATATACCCCAATAAAAAGCCAACAAAGTTTATCCAAATCCCAAAACCACAACATAAGGAGCTCAACTGCTGAAGTCCAGTATGATATATTTGGCCATTTGCAGCTGAACTTTTGGAGGTACATTATTCACAAAGACATGTTAATTTGAAACATTCTGAAATTTGCAGTGTGGTAAATAAAAAATGATCCAGCTAACCTATATGAATTTAGAGCTGCTGGACCACATATATAGTCAATCCCTCGATGAACCTACAACTGAAAGTGACAGACCTAAGTTATAGCTCAACAAGCAAAGTTCATGCTCAGGCAATATTTAATCAAGTATTAGCAGAAGGCTAAACACTATAGAATGGATGCAATGACCAAACAAAACAATTACACATCAAAAAATAAAAAACTGAAGCACCTTAAATCCATTAGAGGTTTGGGATACATCCAGTCATCACCAGTGTTCTTTATTTTGCCCCACATATACAATTGTCCACCCCCTGGAAAACAAACAGAACTGAGTATTCTGACACGTTTTTGCACAAACAGGCTGTCAGGAAGATAGAATCGGACAGTCAACAACATAATAAATGAATAAATAAATAAACATGAGGTAATATGTAGCTGCACATAGTCAAAGGGTTATTCCATTTGTCAAGCATGAAATCCAATAAACTCGTATAAATAAATTGCAATCATATTCTTCCAATTTTTGGGATAAAATCAAGAGAACCAGTCGGTAGATACATGATTGCATGAGCCCTCAGTACAAAACAGAAGTGTCCAGTCTATTCACCAAGATAGAAATATAAAGAGCCTGAGCATGTAGGTGTGCAATCAACTTGCATGTGTGCATCTGGATCCATGTGAGAGGCAGATAAGACTTCAAAAACAAGCATGGCATGATAATACAAATAAGCAAATTAAAAAAATAATAATCAAACAAGCATGTTATTTTAGATGAGACAGTAAGAACGAGAAATGTCTACCAAAGAAGAACCATTATAAAATGAAAGGTGCTGGAATGACAAGTGAAAAAAGAAACACATCTCATCAGTTGCTCTAAATTTCTTCAATTTTAGAACCAGAGATATAAAAATAAGCTTCGAAGCAGTAAGAGACAAGGCATGCAGGTATTCAAACTTCATTAGCAAAGGTAAAAAGCCTAATATAGCATATTCATGATAGCCAATTCCTAAATGCTCATCCTTCAGGTTTCCTTCAATGCTCACCCCCATGCACACTAAATGAGAAACTGACCAACGACACAAGGTAATACAGGAACAAGTGAGAGGCATACAACTAGAAGCAATCCTCCAAAAACCAAATTTACTGCAGATCACTGCAAACCACACTATCTATATCTATTAATCCAGAGCATCTTATCTTTAGGTTTGAACAAAGTCAGTGTAGCAAAAAATGAACAGAACATACCTGCAGTACATGCAGAGTTCACAGAACCAGCAGAAACCACTGCATCAGGAGGTAGAACATTATGCTTTGAAAATACTTCCACCCGACGAGGAACCCATTCATCCTTTTGCTCTTTATGTCCAAGCCTGTAAATCAGCAACAAAAAAAATTTACACCACATGCATGATGAGAAAGCGAACAAGTATAAGGTGCCATACAAGAGCCTTTAAATTCATCAAAGTTCATCCAATGTTCTAAAATGTTTAGCAGTGTGACTCATGAAAGCCAATGTCAAACAGCAGGAACAAACCTTCCATAGCCACCAAAGCCCCACCTAAACACATACACCAAGAACAACCATCAATTATCAGAACACATTACATGCATACAAAAAATAGATAGCTATTTATATTAGAAAAATCAGACGAAGCAACACTTACGTATAAACATAGCCATTTGAATCCACAGCCACTGCATGCCCATAACAAGTTAGTAAATTCAACAACTAAAAAATGTACATGACAATAGGAGACAGAGGACACGTCAGTGTATATGGAGAGCGAGAACTTGTAAATAATAACCTGTATGGTTAGTTCCAGAAGCAACTTTTACAATAGTTTCCCCAGAAAGTGAAGCAATCGCTCTAGGTCGCGGCTGGGCTTCATAAGCAAGCCTAACTGAGCTATCTTTAGTATTGTACTGCAAGAACAGACGACATCATGAGAGATCCAAGGCTACAGCAAGTTAAAACATATATTAATATGGTTGAAGGCCAATCCAATCCCAAAAAATTTATGCTGCAACAATAAACAAATTTATCTTCAAATTAGGCAAATTACGGAAAGCACATTCAAATATACAAGGTTATCCTCACATCACAACTATTCCAGTATCTTGCCTTCACAACTTCCTCAGACATTGCAATAATGCCATTAATGATGTTTATTTAGCAATGAACCCGACAAACGTGACTATGAACAACAGAAAAAATGGGTTACTGATTTTAGACTGATTTTGTGCGTTTAACAAAACATCCAAAACTAATTTTCAGGCTCGGTGCTGGTTCTCTTAAATCCAGGGTAAACCAACCCAACTCAAAGATAAAATGATACTCCATTAAAACAAAACAGTTTTTACAAGTTTGTATATACACCTCAATAAAACCCTACTGTCCTATTCCACACTTAGTTTCTGGAAGACATTTTAACACACCTCATTGTTCGTTCCATGTCCAAGTTGACCATACTGTGGAAGGCCTGCAGTTCTACATAACAGTAAAGATTTTGCAAATCAGAAAGTAATCTGAATAAACCAATAACCATGAGCCATGAAATTGATCAGCTAAAGGCCATAAAAAAACAGAACTGAAATGATCCACAAACCATACAGTATAGAAGCTCCTTCAGTGGATGATAACCAAACAGTGAAATCAGCTCCACAAGCAGTATTCTTGATGTTGGACACGAGACACCGGACAGGAGATGACTCAATTTCTATAAAGTGATAGACAAAACCATAATCTAGAGGTTGACATCTAGAAATAAAAATATTCATGGTGAAATATAGAAACAGAATATATCAATTAATAAAACTAAACCAAAGAAAGAACAAAGGTCTTTTATGCTGCTCAATTTGAAAATGCTGCTATACAGACAACCAACGGCCGAATCTATATTTCATATGCCTTCTATCCTCCAATGGTATGTTACTTTCGTTATTAAAAGAGGTACCCATGCATTGGAATGCCATTAAAAAATAAAATTACCATTTCTTGCTGAACCAGAACCCAGCTGCCCATGTTTGTTCCAGCCAAATGCTAAGGATTGACCATCTTCAGTTACCACTACTGTGTGGCTCCTACCTGCTCCAGCTTTAATAATTTTATACCTTCAAAACAACCAATAGAGCATTAGATGTCAGCCACAAAATAGTTACCAGAATTAACCATTAATTTAAATATCTATGAACACTTCTTGATTCAGAATAAACGACAAACCTAAAATGTCAAAAAAAAAAAAAAAGAATCAACTTTAATAAAATAGAAAAAAGAAAGCTCTTTCAACCGTAAACACACTCTACATTCTCAAACAAACAGAATAACCATACTATATTCTTCGACAAATATCATGCTACCTTACACTTGCAAAGACAAATTTTGCTAAACAAGTATCACATATCACAGTCAGAGATTATTGCAGTATGATGTTATCACACTTTCAACTCTGACATGATACTAAAAACTAATAAAGAAACAACTTCCTGATTTTTTTTTTATTTTTTGGAAGAAAAAACTCTGAGATGATACCAAAAACTAATGATGACATTCTATATAAATTTAGTTCCGGAGATCTCAAAATCTGGAACTCTTGTCCTGCTATAGTGTAGATCATCTTCTAACATTAACCAAAATGAAACCAAAACAATGCCTAAAATCTCAGTAACTATACATTTCTAATTTATAGTTATTATTTTGGGCATCTGATCTACATTTTATCTACATGAGAGATGCCTATTTCTGCACTGCATTTATTAACAAAAGAGAAAATAAGAGTTGCAGCTTCATTGATGTTGCTTGCACGGGCTATGGGAACGACATCAACTCAAACAACTTACTTCGATAGTTCAGAAATAACTGTAGGCCTATCACGCTGAATTGTGTCTCCATGACCCAGCTGCCCCTTCTGCTGGCACAAACTAAGCTCCATTAGTTGACATTAACAACACAAACTAAGAGAAACTAAACAACAACAAAAGAAAAGAAAATTAAAAATGAGTTTAGGCGTGCCTCATTACGCCCCCATGTATAGCAACGCCCTTCAACATCCAGCGCCACGCAATGGCACGACGCTACATCAAGCATTACATTAAAATAATAATTTTAAAAAAGCCCACTGCAAACAATAATGCAATAAAACGTATAAAGCATATAAATATATCAAACAAAATAATAAAATAATAGGGAAGACAAGCATACCGCAGCCACAGGCAATGAAGCGGATGTCGACTCCTGTGAGCGGACGGAGCCGAGTAGGAGAGACCAAGTTGCCTTCCTGTGCACCTTTCTTTCGACCAATAATATCCCAACATGTAGCTCCACAGAACAAGAGCTCCCCTCCCTTTTCCTCTACCGTTTTCTTCTCATCGACCTTCTTCTCCGCGTCGACCGCCGACATTTTCCAGTAAATTCAGGCAAGTTTTAAAAAAAGAAAAATAAAAAATAGCAAGTAATGGGACAGATCAAACGGCTAGTATTCAAAATACGGACTGATCAACGGCTGGGATGAAGATGGAAATGGCGGGAAAAGGGAGGTAACGGCTAGCTGAGGAGATCGGAGCGCTAAGGTTTAAGGTTGAAAGTGAAAGGAAGAACAGAGCGAAACCCTAATTCAAAATGGGAAGCATGAAGAGAGAGGAGGATAAAAAGGGATTTGTCTAGGTTTTCCAAGGATAGCTACTTTCTATTGCTAATAAATATAGTAAAGGAAAATTATAATGTTATGTAGCTTTTCCTGTTGATTTTTTAAATTGTATTTTAATTTAAATTTTTTTTTCCAATTCTTATTCTGAATCCAGAATTTCCTACTTGATAAACATCATAAAATGAAAATTTGTGGAATCTAAATGTAGATTTCAAACATCGGAATGACAAACGACCAATTTTATTTAAAGTTTGGGAATTTTTTTAATTTTATTTTAATTGTGCGGGCTGCATTTTTTCTTAATCAAGAGATTAGGGAATGGAGCCTTAACCTATCTTTTAATCGATAGGCACAGCTGCCGATGCAGCAATGCTATTATCTACACTATTTAAAAAATAAAAACTATCATAAAATGATGAAATTGAATTTTCGTTTCATAATTCAGGCGGCTGAACTAACGGTTCAATTATTTAAGTAAATATAAATTACATGAAATTCCACTTTTCCATGAAAAATAAATAGTATAAAAAAGAATTTAGCGATTACTGATTTTGGTTTGGATAAATTAAACTAAATTAAATGGCTGGAATCGGTGTGTCCACAATTGAATTGACTTGCTGCATTGCGCCCAACCAACATTGTTAAGACGAAGGAAATAATTGATCCTGACACACAATTTATCTCTTTCTCGGTCCTTTTCTGTCATGGTGTTTCAGCATTGGTAACAGAAAACACTAAAAAAAAAAAAAAATCCTATTGACTAGACTGGCCGCAACCCTGTCCGCTCACCCCAAGGAATTGTCAGTTGCACGGCGAGGCAACCCGCCACTAACTCATCAATATGGTTGTAATTCCCCTTCTTTTTTTTATTATATCATATTCCTTCTCAGGTTATTATAAAGCTAAAGAGTCATTTGCTGCCAATAAGCCACAACTATCAAACAAAGACTACTAAAAGAGTCTTGAGTCCATTCCGTGACAAAAGAATTTATAAGAAATGAGTCTTAGCAATAAGTCTCCACTGTCTTGCAAAAAACAAAACAAATCCCATGAACAGATCAATACATCACCCTCCCAAAATAATTCCCAATATGACTTTATACTATGATTTTCTCAAATGACCATAGGCTTATCTGGTATGGTTAAGTTCTCACTTCAACTTGCAGCGTCACTGTTCTGCTGTTGAGATTGCAGTTGGTCAACTTGCAGCGTCACTGTTCTGTTGTTGAGATTGCAGTTGGTTAAATTAATGTTGTTGCAACTGTTTATGCTGATCTCGCTGAGTAGGTTGCTGAAGTTGCAACTTCGATATCTGATTATTAATGGGATGCTGCTGATGGGCATCGCCCCTGAGCTCTGCAGCGGCCAGCCTTAGGCGCTGAACCTCTGCGACTAATGCTTCATTTAAAGCTGCCACATCAGAAAGACAATACATAAAAAAAAAAAAAAAAAAATCCAGTCGTATCATGTGATCTATAACATCCACAGGATTTCCACAATGTATAATGATAAATAACAGGTATTGACATACTTAACATACCTAAGGTGTATATATATAGAAGAAACTAAGCAAAACTATCCAGATAAAAATTAAAACCATTGCCAATAAGAGAGAAATTTTTTGACATATACTGTTTGTCTTCAAAGAATATCTGTGTGTGATGCTCTTTGATAGTTAGCAGTAGAATGAAACATTATCATTTGGCCACAACAAGAATAATCACTAATAACAATAATTTAAATCAACAAAAACAAACAATTAGTAGAAAAAGGGAAGGAGAACAGGTTCACATACTTTATTCCTTCAAGTTTCACCCTTCTTTTCCTCAGAATCTTTGTACATCATTGCATTGCTTAGGACTTAAGATATCCTAACAAATAAAATACCCTTCACATAGATGAATTTTGTTCTTTCTAAAAGCCCTCCTTAGAGTCAAATCAAATGGAAATGAGAATTTTATAACAGCTTCCAATGGATTCCAGTTAACATGTGGCACTGAAAATTGCCAATTTTCGATGATGGGTGATGCAGTGTATTTTCCTCCCCTTGCTGTAACTCTCAAAGCTGGAATCATGACCAAGGAAAGAAGCACCTATTTGCAACTATTATCTTCTTCCAGACATTCTAATAGTAGAAACAAATAATACCTCCCCTTTTCTGCTCCAAATACTTAATAATGCTAGATTGATTCAATATCATTCTCAACACAAGTGATATTGAAAAAGCTATTAGCATGAACTGTGACAAGAATATATCTAACATCATGGTTGCGTTAATTCCTTCGAGAAAATGTTGTTCTTAACATTTACATATTTTCTACAACAAATAACAGGACAAACCATGTGCTAATCATAAAGGACTGACTGACACAATTAGGGCATATATTACCTCCAAGTTTTCTTTATCTACTTGACAAACTTTTAGCAAAAGAATGCACAGTGGAACATCCCCCATATACAACTAAGACAGCAAGCATAGAAGTGAAGCAACAGAATCAACGAATCATTCCCTGAGACCACTTAAGCCAAGAGAAAAATATATAGAAACAATCGACTAATTTAAATCATGAGAAGCATAACAAGAGACATGAAGAACTATGCCGCATTTAGCACTCAAATATGATACATCTAAGAAACATTCATGTGAAGTATGCAACATCCTTTAACAGCACTCATACAAAAAAATAATGTCACAATTTTGCACTTCTCTTATGTTGCATACGAAACAGGGCTAATAATAGTTGAATGTATAAGAAGCGGACAATGCAAAAAGAAGAAATACCATCTTTGAGCTTGGCCTGCTGTTCCATTGCCTGAAGACAGAATTTCAATTCATTGTTCTGGCTTGTAAGAGCTGCAGAATCTCGCTGGACATAGACAAACACAAGCAGTAAATATTACGATGAACATAACAGAGAGAATAACGAGAAATTCAGAATACAAACTTCAGTAAACAAGATAACCCACCTGCAATACCGTAACTTGGGTTGACAATGTGGTTGCTTCTGTCTGAAAAGTTTGCACCTTTTGCTCTAATTCTGAAATGTATCGCATTTTCCTCTCCTTGGACCGAGAAGCTGACAGCCGATTGGCTAAAATCCTGGAATGCACAAATCACATATGAGCAAATAAACAAAATGCGTTAGCAATATATTTACAGCTAGAATAAGGTAAAGACAGAACACCTTTTGGCACGCTTGGGGTCAGCCATTGCAATCTCAGTAAGCTTCTCATTTGCCATTACTTTTTTCAGCTCCGCTTCACTAAAGTCAGCATTTCCAAACTCTAAATTGAAATTTCTAGGTGACTGCTGACTCCCTTGAGCTCCAGTGGGAGGAAATTTCATGGACGCATCGTCAAACTGCAAACTTCCTATATAACTATCCATTGACACACTCCTACAATGCCGAGCAGACCGTCCAATATCTTCACTGGCAATTCTCTTAAGTCCTTCTTTGACTCGACTCTCCACTTCATTATCACTACTTTCAGCTCCTCCATTCGTCTTCGTGCTGCTGACTCTGCTATCCAAATCCTTGTCCTCAGTCCTAGATGAGTTCAACGTATCCATCTTATCCAAATTCATGTAAGCAATAAACAAGTCATCCACAACCTCCCCCTCAGATTTGCCTTCTACAACGTTACTACTTTCCCTTCCTCCGTGGCTTCCAATAGGTATGAGCTGAGGGGACGACTGAATCATTGCAGAAAACGCTAATGGGACACTATCACTAATTGACCGCCTATGCCTTCTACGCGGAGGCAAGCTCAAGCTGTCATTGACCTTATCAGGAATAGCAGCTGCACCCTTATCTTGCATTGAAATATCGTTCCAAACCAGATCAGATTGACTGGAGGCTGATGATAAGCAAGGTAAAGGACTTAATAGAGGCAAACAATTATCAAGCGAAAACACAGCCGATTGAGATAATGACCTTGACTGTGTGGACCCTCCTCGGTTCAAATTCTGAGAACCGAAACTAGACCGGGATGCCATAATCTGTTGATTATTAGGATGAGACGGCGGCACACCTATTTTCTTGCTGTTATCAGGCCCTAAATTAGGCGAAGATAGGCGAAAACTAGAAGAAACGCCAAAAGCAGGAAATGGAGATTGAAGCATTTGCATACCACCACCTCCAGCTCTTCCTCCTTCTCCTCCTCCTTCACCACCGCCCTGCATTTTACCACAACAGGTAAAACTAAAAGTGAAATTAAAACCCTAAAAATCGAATAAATCAAAGTAAGGGAAGTTGTTGGATAAAAGACTTGGTTAGTGGCGATGATAACATGGACGTTCACAAAGTTATTGCTCTCTTGTCCAGACAGAAGCTTTAAATAGGTACAGCATGGAGCATGGGGACACACGAAGCTGAAATTTTTTTGTCACTGTCTTGCGGCATTTATGTACCATGTGCCAACGCGGCTTTTGTCAATCATCTCTTCCTCTATCACCGCCACATATCTAGAGGCGGACCCTATTATTTTATTTACCTAAACGACAACAAGAACTATACCGCGAAGGAAGATTAACTCGAGTAGGTCCATATATTAGTGTACTTGGGCTTTGCTATCCCACTGACAAGCCCATTTCTGTTTTTAGGCCGTCAAGGGCCCGGCCCGATATGAACGATAAACGAAAAACAGCAGCCGTCAGATAAAAAATGGTCAATTTTCTCAGGTGCGTAACCCCTATAAAATGAGAGCTCCAGATGGTCTCGCTTTGAGGCATTCTTGAAGCAAAAACCCTAGCTCAAGAACGCTGTCTATTTTGTCTCTAAAGTTAGGGTCCCATTATATGTTTTGTTTTCTAAACAAAATCTCTGTCTTTATATTTCTTTGTATTGTTTCTTTCTTTTCTTTTCAAGTGTGGATCTGAAGAGGCAAATGATGAATTATCTGCCGAATTGTTGAATGCTCAGATATTTTTTTATTTGGTTATTATGATTCTTTATTCTTGAATAGGAAGATCTGATGCCTTACTAATCTTGCTTTTTCTTTTTTCTTTTTTGGTTTAATGTTTATTGTTTAGTAGTTTCTTTTTTTTTTTTTTGATGATGCCATTGATGACAACTGATAATTCAGCTGGAATGCAAGTTATAAGACTTGCATTATGTTGAAAATTTTTGTGAAACTAGGACGGTCTGAGGCTTCTCTATTTTACTTATCTTTTTTTCTTCTTTTTGAAAAATAAAATTGTCAACTTTGTCTCTGTGGGGTTCTACTATTATTGGTTCCCTCAGTGTTTGTGTATGATGAGAAATATAATTGTCACAGTTATCCCTGTCTGATGCATTCTATGCTGAATTGATGTGATCTGACACAAACACTGTTGGCTTCAATACAAGCTCTCTAAATAAGGTTTTATTTGTTTTTAATAGAGTTTGTTTGGTGACAGGAAACCATGTGTAGTTCCGTTAGTATTTTTAAGGCAGACTAGACCTAAAAGTTTCATCACGTATGCAATTCAGGAATTAGAATGGCTAATTTTTTTCTGGATTTTACTTGTAAATCATTATTTCATTAAATGAATTAAAAGATGTTTTTGTTGTTATTTTCTTCGGCATTTTATTCTGATTCTATTAACGTTAAGAGATCTTACAGCCTGAAATTTTAATTGCAGTCTTGACAGTTTCTAAGTTCCGATTCAGATGCAGCAGGACACAGAGCATTACTGACCGGCTATAGTCTACCATTGGAATTCTACAATATATCTCCCAGCTTCTGATCTTTGTGTGCGTGTGTTTTAAGCGTATCTTGTTGTCTTGTTTAGTTATTAGTTCAGTTGAAATTATAATGTAATTTGTCATGTGCAATTGATTGACATGTTTCTGAGCATCTGTTGAACCAATTACGTAATGGAATAATTTAATTCAACAGCATTCACACCATGACCTGAGGTAATTTACATGAGCGAATGGAAGGATTCTATATTGCTTACGTCATTGATCTATATAAAGGTTCCCCTGAGCATTATGATATTTATTGTGGGGGACAAGACAATTCCGCCTTGATGCTGATGCTAGTATTCCTCTGACCATTCGAATTAAGGATGCAAGTTGTTTCAGGCTAGTAGTCATGGTATTCTCCTACGAGTTGTGACGATTTAAAGGCCATTTTCAGGGCATTTTAGTTATTTGCGTTTGAAACTTACACGGCCACACAGACTTTGGCCTCGAATGTGAAATTGTCTTGACAGCCTCAGGTAGTCAAGGTGATTAAGCAGTCAGAACGCTGTACGTCCAGTTACAATGATAAATCTCGTTCTTTTTCTTTTTTTTTTTTTTTGTTCTTTTATGATATTGAAACAATTTAATATCGCTACTAATGTTCTTTTATGATATTGAAACAATTTAATGTCGCTACTACTAGAACATGACCAAAATTTTTCATGTCCTATTATTTAACATTTGTAAGTACAACACCACCTTGAGTTGAGAAGCGACCTTTACAATTAACCAGAGTTACACAGGAGAAGCTAGTACACTTCCACGTCACTATGTTCAATTCAACCACAACAACAAGAACAACTCCACAGAAAGACAAGGTAATGTGGTTGGTGCCAGCTACCTGATACCGTTGCTTGCCTATTATCAAAACATCATTTTCTTCCACAGCAAATGTGAAAAATTGACGATGCATACAACATACCATGACATTACATGCCATTTCTGTATTTTTCCAGCCGCCTTATTCAAAATTCTTCTACTTAATTGTGATGTAGCGATTAGTCCCATGCTTGGCCCAGTGGTCCTTGAGATCAACAGGATTTGACAGATCGTAGCCTTCAGCAGCAAGCCGGCTAAGCAATTTGCTGAATGCACTTCCACTCATCTTCCTTCCACCAACACGGGCATGCCGCTTGTTTGGCACAGCAGGTAATGGATACATTGACAGAGTGGTTGTGCAACATGAAGATTGCCACCCACCATTTCCCCATTTGTAACACTGCCTAAACACTCCAGTGCAAGAGCATACCGGTGCTGGCATGGTTGTCTCATCAAATGCAATCTGGTTCAACCCCAAATCGTGACCTTTCCAATCAGACTTAGAGGCAACCAACTGCTTATTCAGATCATCACCTCCACCAGCCACATCCTGTTCATTCTTCCATTCATGTGATTTTCCATACATAACTTTGTTCAAGTCTTCATTCTCCCTCTTAACCTTTTTGGGAGATTTTGAAACCTTTTTGTTAGGTGGCATCACCTTGGCATCTTTTGATCGTTTACCTCGCCGTGATTTTGCAGCCTCAGAACCAACAGGTGATACTGGGATGGTGTCATTCATCTGCATTTCCCTAGTACCATATGAAGCTTCACTTGAGTGAGGTAGATGATGTGCATGCTGCTGTGGATGGTGCATGTGCTTCCCTCCACGTGAGATTTGGCATCCTGGTGAGCAAGAGGACATATTACCACTTGTCAGGGAATTCTCTCGATATTGGAGAGTTGCAATAGCATTATCCCGCTCCATTATGGCATTATTTCGCTCAGCAATAGCTGAGTCTCGCTGAAGAAATGCCATATCACGCTCTGCAATTGCTGCTTTCTTTTCTGAAATAGCCATATTCCTCTCATGAATAGCAGCATCTCTCTCAGCCATGATGGCCATAATCTGTTTCATTGAGGGCTGAGGTTGCACCAACCACTAGAAAGAGACAGAAATTACAGCAATCAGAATATGTGACTCAAAAGAAAATACTCTACAAAAGTATGCATCTAAGAGGAAGAACTACAGCTCAATTACATAACCTGTATCAACCCTGCTAACCACCTGAAACCCAGGTTTAAAACAAATTTTCTTCCCTTCAGAAGGTTGATTTAAGATACCTGACCCTGAGCTGCTTTAAATTGATCTGCTTTGTGCCTTCCATTTTCACCACCATCATCCATAACAGCCCCAAGGTGCCTGCCAATGATTGCAGATGACCGCTCACAAGTCAAGGGAAATGCTTGGTCAATCAAACATTAGAAAGTTTCTTAGGCTATAAATCCTGCATCTCTAAGAGGGAGGAAAAAAATATTATTCATACATCCAGGAGAATTATTACAGGAAAAGAGGAAGCAAGTAATTTCCCTATTTATTATGACTAATGAGAAACTGATCAGCAGCAACTGTAAATGCCATAACGTTACCATGAACATTTAGAATAAAATAAATCCGATAATTTACTCTGTCACGAGCATTTACAATATGATAAAGCACCACCTGCTTAAAACACCAAACCTCACGGGCGGTAATAGATCAAAGATATCCGCAATAATAATTATACCAAATACAATTGGAATGAAGTAACTAAAAAAATCCTTATCTTATCACCATTTTCAAATAAAACCGTGGCTATAATCCAAGGAGAAGTAAGGCAATTCTTCCGAACCCCAAGTTGCCAGGCACAAATCAACAATTGGAACCTTGGTTAACCACAAAATTTAACTAAAGGGCCAATTCCCCTCTAGTCAAACGATGAAGACCATGTAATAATATCCTAATATAAACCCAGATAATTAAACCAATACTCAGCAGGAAGACGAATCAACAACTCAAACAGCCTATAAACAATAATCACTTCAAAACTGACCACTGAAAACCCTAAAAATCAAAACCGAACTGCACCATCGAAGCAAAACTTCATGTAAAAGAAAAACACCAATCAAGACCAAAATTAAACAGTCTAAACAGTAAAACAAGCTTCAAGAGCTGTAAAAAAGCAACAACAATCAACTAAAAGTAAGAAAAGACGCAAATGCTACTCGCGATTGCGGCAGGTATAAAAGAGAACGATTAACAGATAATATGCTTGGATAAAATAACCGACATAGCAAATTTAAAAGGAAGAGAATCGAAGCTTACGGTTGAAGAGGAACTTGTGGAAGAGAAATTAGGAAAAACCTAATTTGCACAAGGAGAGATGGGAAATGGAAATCTACGGAAAGGAACAGTAGAAGAAAAGAGGCAAAGAATTTTTGTTTACTTTTTGCAATGGGGGTGGGGAAGAGGAGTTTTTACCTGTCTGTCTTTGTCTTAAAAATTAATTTTTTTTTTAATTTATCTAAACACCAAGGTGTAAAATCCTTTCTACTACAGTTTCCTGCCTTTTATACTGTCTTCGTACCATTGGCTAAAAATAAAATAAACGAAAGTTACTGTGGCCCGAAAACCGAAAGCAAAGGGTTATGTCAGATAAGGCCCATGGACCCTCTTTTCGGCCATTTCTGTACCAGAAATGCGCGTCCCGGGGATTCAAGATGTTGTGTAAAGGGGGCTGCTAATGTGGTTGCCTTGTCAATGATTTGAGTTGCATGTTATTTACTAAATGGCAATGATAATATCATATTTTAAAGATTATATTTTCTTTCACTAGTAGAGGGAACAAAAATATCACCTTAATGCAGTGTTTGCGAGGGAGTAAAATAAGAGAGGAAAATCAGGAGGAAAAATAATTTTATTTTTTTTTAAAATAAAGAGAAAATATGAAAAATTGAGGAAATTTTTATAAAATTATAATTTTACCCATAAATATAAAATCAATATCAAAGTGAAGTTATTTTATTTTTAAAATTTAAAATAAATATAAAGTAAATTTTAATTATAAAATTAGTAAAATAATTCTATCTATAATTTTTAACTGAAATTAATTCTCTCAAAATCTTATTATTTTTTATTTAGTGTCTTTTTAGTTTCACATTTACAAATTGATGTTCAGTAATTGAATATTAAAATGTTAAAAAATAATGTTTGATAAATTTTAGTGTTTAACGTTTAATTTAAAAACTAATGTTCAATATTTTAAAAAAATATAATTAAATGTATAAATCTGTTTTTTAAACATTTGAAATATAAAAAATTAATGTTAATTTTTTTTAGTATTAACATTATATTTTTCATTACGTAAATTGTTATTTCATATAAAATCAATTAAAATATAAAATAATTATTTTTTTATCATTATACAATACAATTATATATCCAATTATTTTTTGAATAAAGAGTAAAATAAGAAATATATAAAATAATATTTTTCTTTCTTTTCATATTTTGTTTTTCAAATAAGAAAAAATAAATTTATTTTTTTTTCCTTCATTTTACCTAAACATGAGGAAAAAAATAAACTTTATTTTTTCTCTTTATTTTCTTTTCTTCTTATATGATTTTTCAAACATAGTGTAAGAGTTAAAAAGAGTGATGTAAATTTGAAGTGATGAAAATTCTATCCAAATATAAACTTTTAAGACATAGCCGTTCCCAAAGAAGGAGAAACCATCTTCCCATTTTCTTTCATTTATCTCATCCGCCTAATTATTTGTGGGGCACCAAATGGATAAGTGCTTTTGGTGAATGACTCGTGAGCAAACTTGTTGAAAATTCGTTTGCGTCTATTTATTTAGTTTATTAAACAAATTAGAACAAGATGGTCTTCAGTAAAATTGAAAATAAATGTTAAAAATTTAAGTGCTGAATAATTTTATACTAAAATTGAAAATTTGAATAATTTTAATATTGAAAATTTTAAAATTGAATGATAATTGAATAGATATTAAATTTTTAAGAATAAATAAATATAAAAGATGAAATTAAGATAAGATAATTATATATTATATAATAAATTATCATATAATTTTATTTTTAAATATTAAAATTTAATTATATCCTTATTAATAAGAGAATTGTGATAATAAACACTGATAATTGTGGTAAGAGATATATTAATGGAATATATCAAAATAGTGAATTTTATTCTATTACTTAATCCATTAAATAAAATTTTTATATTTATCAGATTAAGTGTTTTTTTTAAAATTAAGGTAATGTTTGGTAAAACTAAAAATTACATATTGAATAAATAAATGCTAAATAATTTCAATACTAAAAATTTAAAAACTAAATAATTTTAGTATTACAAATTTTAAGAGATAAATGATAATGAAGTTAATACCAAGTTTTCAAAAAAAATTAAATCTAAAAGATGAATTTAATATAAGATAACTATACATTGTATAATAAATTATTATATACTTTGATTTTAAAATATCTAAAACTTCATTATATCCTTATCAATTGAAATGATTGTGATAATAAATGGTGATAATTATGGGATAGATATATTAATGAAATATATCAAAATAGTGATTTTTTTCTATTACTTAATTCATTAAATAAATTTTTCTACTTATCAAATTAAGTGTTTGTTTAAATTAAGTGTTTAATAAAAAAAAGTCATCAAATACATTTAAAATGTTAAAAACTTTAAAAAAATGTTATGAAACAATCTTAAAAAAATAAGTATTGAATATTTTAACTTTAAGTGTTTAATATGGTTATCAAACAACCTCAAGTGCTTAATAACAAAATATTATCAAATACACTTAAATTGTTAAGAACTTAAAAAAATATATATATTATCAAACAATCTTAAAAAAATAAATGCCAAATATTATAATTTAGAATGCTTAATATGATTATCAAACAACCCCTTAATATATGGTTTGAAAATTATTTCTAAGTCTTTATCAAATGGGCTTCTAAATAAAATTAATTTAAAATTTGTAAGTATTTGTGCTCAATAAAAGCTTGCTAAGATTTTTTTTTTGTTTACTAGTTCGAGTTGAGCTCGATAAAATTAAAAGGAGTGTATACAATTAAATACTTTTATAGAATTTTTTAAGTGAATAATTTTTATAGAGTTTATAGATTTTTTAATGATTTTTTTAGAGTTTATAAAATTTATAAATAACCTTTAAAGATTTTATTTTCAAAGTTTATAAAAATCATGAGAAATTTTGAGAGAATGTGAAAGATAATTTTTTGGATGTTTTATCCTAAAAAATCATCCAAAGTCCCCAATATGCCTATTAATTTTAAAAGTTAATGTCCAATAAAATTTTATGGATTTTATAAGAATATAATTGAATATCTCTAGTTTTTATAGACTTTTTTGAAATATTTAAAATTTTTATTAAATACTTCCTGATTTTTATAAATTTTTTTAAAGTTTTTAAAAGTCATTGAATACCTCCACCCCACTAAACTTAGATTAGAAGATGCCTAGTTAGGTTAGTTTGCACCCCTAATCATTTCCCTTTTTTTTTTTTTTTCTCTTTGAGCATATTTGATACACTAAAAAAATAAAAAATAAATAAATTTCAATTTTATTTTCATATTTGATATATTAATTTAAGTTAAAAATGTAAAAATGAAATTCTAGAAAATTAAAATGTCTCACAACTTGTTATATTATATGATACACTAAATAAAAATATTGAAATTCTAAAATATTTGTTTTAAAATAAAATTTTATTTCTATTAAACATGTTATTCATTTTTTTGGAGCCAAAAAGGGCCATAGTTTTGGAGGTTTTCTTTACCAAAAAAATTCAAATTCTTATAATGCAAGCTTAAGTGATCCAAAATAAACCAAGAAATCTATAAGCCCAGAAGAAGATACGACAGAAACTAAGAACAAATGCTTTGAGCTTATATATATATAAATATATAGGCTGAACTGTAAAATGAAAATAAGAATTATTCTTTCAATTACATACCCATCTAACACAAAGTTTATATGTGTAAGTGTTATTTGAAACCTATTCTATATTTAACATCATAATTATCATAAACAATGAAAAGATATTTTTAACAGCAAGAGAATAAACCTTCAAAAAATATGTTGGTACCTAGCTTTCCAAGCATGACAAAGGCTGACATTTCAAACTAACTTGAAAAAGAATGATTGATTAAACTTTGCTTTCTAAAGCTTTTACAACTCTCCATTCTGATTTCGAATATCTCTCTCAACATAATGTTTAGCAGCCAACACTAAGGAACTCACTAGGAATACTACATTCGTAAAATCACTTTTGCATTCTAACTTGCATTCATTTGGGTTGTAGTTCGTGATGATTGAACATCAAATAAGCAAGTAAATTATATCTGCTAACGAAATTCACATTTTAGCAATTGATTAAAACTTCAAAATTTTGCCAAATTCGATGACAAGAACTGAAGTTCTCAAATGTTAATTGAGAATAAAGGACAAGCACTTTGATAGCTGCTAAAGACTATGACAAAAGATGATTATCAAAACTTGTTGCCCAATAATCATATGCTGTAATAAATTTACTAGTTCATATTTGGCAATGAATAGATATTTAAACATCATCACATTCCCAACTCCCCTAGCTGAAAAGAAGTGGAAAACCAGAGAACTTGAACATACATTCCCTATCGTCCTTGCATTTCACCAAAGAATAACACATGAACTCTGCATCAGCTTCAAGGACTTACGATAAGACCATTCTTTAAACTCATTCCAATAAACCAAAAGGCGCATGCATGTTTAATGAAATTAGATTAATGTAGCATTACATTTGGAACCCCTTCCAAGGCTTCTAATCTATGCTTACCTTTTGCTCTACACTTGACTTGCTAAGGATCACTACGCCAGTTACAATAAGCAAGGCACCTGCAATCCACTGTAGTACAAGTTTCATCATTAGATTAATGATAGCATACCAATTACCAAACAAAACCCCTGAGAACTTTGCCCCACAAACATACTACATCTATAACTATATTGATAACATGATATAAATTGGAATTAGATCATAATCAAAGGAAAAAGAAAAAATATTAATAAGCAAATATCAGCTTTTTGGCTTGCATCACTAAAATCTGGAAATACTAGCCCTAAACAACCTAACTTTCGTAAAATGCAGTGACTTTCTAAGATGGCTCAAAATGAAAAGGAACCCACATTAACATCAGAGAAGATCAAAGAACCATAATATAACAAAACAAGGGCAATATTGGATCAAGCACCAAATTTAAGAATTTGATTTTCCTGAATCCATATGTTATAAGAAGGTTCTATCCAACCTTCAAAAAAAAAAAAAAAAAAGAAGGTTCTATCCAACAGCTTTTGTTACAGCTAATAGAGTACCAGTGATGAACATTGTTCTCCTATTTTTGTGGGCAGCATAGTAAGAATATGCATATCTAGTGGATATGTATACACATCAATTGGGCCTCTTGAATGTCATCAATATCAGCTACAAAATATAAAATATACAAGTGAAATTGGCTCTGGAAGATTTTCAAATATTTCTGCCAGTATTTGCCATCTTATGAAAACGATTTACCTTAGCTGACAATGTTTCCTCAAACAAAAATAATCCAGCTAGACCAGACGAGAGGAAATTCGTGGCAAAGTTAGTCACCGTAGCTTGCAGAGATGACAGAGCTTTAAGGCTGTGAACGTAACATCCCCACATTGCGAAGTTAAATAATACAACCAGGCTATATTTAATAAACTGCCAAGGACGAGGTAATGAAGATCAGAAATCAACAACTAAAACAGGGAAACGAAAAATCTGATTTAGAATATCAATACAGACACATGATAATTTCCAAAAATTCCACGGCTGCTTTTAATCGATCAGATCACAAGCTTCAAAGAGACAAATTCAATTCAATCTAGTATTAGTTGAAAGAGTGCGAAGATAGTACCTGATTGTGGAAAAACTTTGCAGCAATTGCAGAAAGAGCAGCGTTGAGTCCAGCTGATACTGCCCAGCCGTAACCTTTCCTCTTTTTGATCTCGTCCATCTCTGAGTCGAACGAATAAAGGCCGTATTGCAAAGCCAGAGATTCCCAGAATTCCAGGGGCAACAGATGGAGGTTGGAAAAAACGACGTCGCCTAGTTGCAATTGCTGCCGCAGCTTTTCCTATAATAAATTAAGAACTTTAATTTGTTTTTTATTAAACAACAATTATGCACCTATTTATTTTTTTTATCCATGGTTATGCACCGATTTAATAATTTCATAAATGATTCATATAATTTATATTATATTGTAATTTAAGCAAAATAAAGTACTTCTGCCAAATTAAGAATTCAAAATTGAAGAATGTAATATTAAAATTAAATTTTTTGTTATAAATTTAAAATTTTGTTATTTTATTAAATTTATTTATTTATTTTTTATCGAAATATCCTATGTTAAATTTTAGAAAATTTATGCATTAACTTCAAATAAATTCATGCCAATTAAATAAATAAACCTGAAATTAGAAAAAAGAAAAAAAAGTCTTGAGTTAATAAAGCTTACATGGTTTACATTAACTAAAAACTTTCAATTAAAGTTAATTCAAGTGACAACAAACTTATTTTTGTTAATAAAGTCTTGAATTCGATTCCTCTTAATGAAAAAATCACTATTAAAAGATTTTTAGTTTTTACAAATGATATTTATTATCTCAAATCCAAATTTATCAGAGTTTAAAAAGTTTCATAAATTGAATGATCGTACTAAAAAAAGAAAAAATTAAAGTTAATCAATGATCATACTAAAAAAATAAAAAATTAAAGTTAATCAATGAAAACTCAAGTTAGTAAACCTAAATATAGTTATTGAGATTAGAAAAAGTATGTGAGATTGATATAAAATTAATTAATTAGAACTACTTAAAAAGATGTAAAGTCAAATTCAAATTAAAATATTAAAATATTTGATTTGAGAAATTTTAGAATTAATTAAGTTTTAGTATTTTTATATTTTAATAAAATTTCATTAATAATTATGTTAAATTGAATCAATTTAAATTTTAAAATTTAAATTTGAAATTACATATATTTTGTACATGGATATTTAGATCAAGCATGAACAAACTCATTTTAATTTTAAGTTTTACAAAAAAGATGGAACTCAAATTTTAAACAATTAACACATATGATATATTCTTTATATTAAATTGTTATGTCAACTCATTAACAAAATAATTCATTAATAGTCTATATTCCATATAGATAGTAAAATGGGTGGGCATTTCATTTAAATCGAATCAAATTGATTAAAACCAAAAACTCAAAATTTATATTTTATAAATTGAATCAACTCGAATTAAATCAAAATATTTTTATTTGATTCAGTTTTTTGGTTTAGACTCTAACACCCAATATTATTGATTTTTTTTAATATTCTTTACATTTAATTAGAATAAAATTTATTAAATTTTTATTATAAAATTATTATTCAAAAACACAAATTAGTAGAAAACAAAATATTATTTTAAAAATAAAATTTCATCTTAAAAATAAAATAAAAAAAATAAAGCATGAGATATAAAAATTTGGTTTTGTTTAGTTTACAAGAAAAATTAAATATGAAAACTAAACTGAATTGAAAAATACAAATTTCTAAAAATTCAAACCGAATCTCACCAAATTACTAAATAAACTGAATTAAAATTTCGAATTAATACAATTCAATTCGATTTTTTTGTTTGAATTGAATAGTGTCCACCCTAGGTAGTAATATAAAATTCCTTAAACAATATATTTCTAAGAAATAATAACACAAATTCCTGTGTAGTAAGAAAAATAATGTGAATTCATAAAATATAAAAATGAAAAACCTTTAAAATAAAACAAGGAAATTTTCCTTAAAAAGAGGTTCACGACACCAAGAGGACATTTTTTTTTTGAATGAAGAAAAGGTTATTTAAAGTTGGGCCATAGAGTCAATGGCCCAATGTTGCATTCAGTTAATAATTTATTAAAGCATATTATTAAAAGTAATAAGTAATATATTAGCATGGTAGTAAATCAATACTATTAAGTAATGATTATTGTATAAATTGATTGCATATTATTAAAAATAAAAAGTAATATATTAGCATGGTTTCAATAATAATCATGAATTGCCAAATTTTAATTCATACTTTTTTTAAAAAAAAACCTCAAATTTTGTCAATTAATAGTATTATTTTCATTTTATAATATTTATTATTTTAAAATATTAAAATAACATTAATTAATTTTTTTAAACTTACATTTATCACTTCTTTCTCTTTCTCATACATATCTTATGGTGATAGAATTTTAATGAAATATAAATCAATGATATATTAATGATATTATTTTTTTTATTCAATTATAAAATGAGAGATATTATTCAGCGGCGAAGCATATTTTAAGTTGATCCATGCCCAAGAGAGCGAGTTTCGTCAGCTTAACTCAGAGTCTCTCAATTAAAAAACAAGCACAGTAATCCGCGCTTGATATCCCGTCGCCTGCAAAACTCACCAATCAGAAATAGTCGTTCTAACGAGAAAAACATAAGCTGTCCATGCTGGCAATCCTCCATGAACCAAATGCATCTTAATCGCGACCCGGATTGCACTGAGTTTACGGACCCCGACTCAGTCAGTTTGTGCTCTCACAAAAGAAACACAACTCGTCCACGTCACCTCCTTCTAATCAAGCCAACCCAACCAACCATCAGACCCGTTACCTATCTTTATCTCTCCCTCTCTCCATATGTAGGGCGAAGGTATTTCATGGTTAAGAATTTTTGTTCAAATTTGAAGCGCTTTTCTTGTGTTTTCCTTGTTGATTATTCTCAAGGTAAAAAGCTATAGCCTAATATTTGTTAGTAATAATTGTCTTGATCGGATTCAGTTCGTATCTGAGTGGGGGTAGTTCGCTTTTTGTCTTGCAGAAATTGAAGAATCGTAATGGCTCGTACGAAGCAAACTGCTCGCAAATCAACCGGTGGAAAGGCACCCAGGAAGCAGCTTGCAACAAAGGTGTGTTTCATATCGTTTTTTATCTTTTCCAAATTCATATTATAAATTTAGGTTTGTTGTTTGTTGCCAAATTTGCCAGTAATGTTAATTGTTTTTGAATAATTTGAGATCTCTTGCAAGTCCCTGAAGAAATTAAATTAATGTTAGGATTTCCTTGTAACTTCAGTCTGATAAACTGTTCTTTTCTCCTAATTGATGGTAATTGCATACAATTTAGGCTGCTAGGAAATCTGCTCCTACAACAGGTGGTGTCAAGAAGCCTCATCGTTACCGTCCTGGAACTGTAGCTCTCCGGTAATTAAGCATCTTCCTAATGTTCATATTAAACTAGTTTAATCCTAATCATTATTTTAGCAAAACTGGGATCCCAGCTTCATCTGCTTCTGTTGAATTGACAGTGAAATCCGTAAGTATCAGAAGAGTACTGAGCTTCTGATCCGCAAATTGCCCTTCCAGCGCCTTGTTCGTGAAATTGCTCAGGATTTCAAGGTATGCATGTGCTGAAATTGCATACTGTGTCTAAAATATGTACGCCTAAATCGAAGGGTTAGTGATCAATGTGTTGTTGAATTGGAGTGTTAATTTGGGAATTTGTGGTGATATTATTTCAGACGGATTTGAGGTTCCAGAGTCACGCAGTTCTTGCACTTCAAGAGGCCGCGGAGGCATATCTGGTGGGTTTGTTTGAGGACACCAACCTGTGCGCTATTCATGCAAAGCGGGTCACAATTATGCCCAAGGATATCCAGCTGGCTAGGCGGATCCGTGGTGAACGCGCTTAAGTATATAAATTCATATTCAGCATGTGTGGTTTAGGTTAAAGATAATTACTAGTTAGTTCCTTTGTTTGTTATTGGTCTTTGTTTTGTAAAGAGCTTGTTAGTTTGATTAAACAACTGATGAAAATCCAAATTGTATCGTCTATTCTAATCAACTGAAGTCGGTTTGAAGTAATTGCAGCAGTGTCCTCATGCTGCGTGGGTGCCCTTTTTTTTTTATTCTGCAAGCTATTACTTGTGGATCCCAATTTTGAACGATGGTGCACTGTTTTTTGATGAGCGCAGTTGAGTTCAATCTTGTTTAATTGGACTTCGAACCTCTGGAATGAATGTGGTCGAATTAGACAGCTCGACATTTGACTAGCCCTTAAAGGGTAGAGGAGGCTTGAAGATGGAGTGTATTTTAAGTTGGTGGTGTGAATAACTAATCTTTTTTTGCTGTATGAGCTTATAATTTTGTTGATTGGAACATCAGATGAATAAAAAAATTTAGGGCCATCTTATTTATTTGTTTTTAGAAATTAAATGTATTTAAAAATTAGGGATGAAAGCAAATCGAATATCCTATTATTTGATTAAAAAATAATGACTTAAAATTTAAAGCGTTTTAATCGATTCGAAAATTATCATATGCCAACATAATTAAATAATCAACTTTAACAAATTGGTTATCGTAATCTTTTTGAATTATAATTTGAAATATAAATTAATATTTATATCATATGTTCATTAACTAATGAAATAAAATAATAAAATTACATTCTCAATAAATTTATATTTAAATAATAAATAAATAAGGGCATTAAATATACTATCCTTAAAAAGTTAATAATATATAATTTTAATATTTCAAATATAATAAAAATAAATCACTATTTTAATAATAAATTTAACAACAAAATACTTGTGGTGCTGATAGAAGTTCAAAAATATTGTAAATCTAACTTATGACTGATTCAACATTAGTGTTTCACTAGATCAATTGGAACTCCTTCGTAATATTCAAAGAAAATAATCATTAAAACTCCTTGATGACATTAAAAGAAAATCATTCAAATTCCTTCATAATACTAAATGGAAATAATCATTCTTATGTACTAAATAAATAAACGAACCAAAAGCAAGAAAAAAAGAAAAAAGACATGATAATGACATAAAATAAATTAATGAGATTTTCATTATGCTTTATTACTTTAAAGTTTGCATTATAAGTATATTATTTTTAAAAAATTTTCATATATATATAATAAAATTTAATATTTAATATTTTAATTCAATCAAATAAAATCAACTATCGTTTAATTTGTTAATCAAATTCTCATATTCAAATAAGATTTTTTTTAGATTTTAAAATTTATTTGTCTATCCCTAAATCAGACATCAAATGAACAAAACAATTTTTGAGCGTTTTCCTTGTAATGTATGAGTTGAAACCTGCCAATTTTCACTATTTTCTAGAAGTGTTCAGGTAAAAAAAAAATTTAAAAAAATGAAAATATTGGTTAAAATATGCTTATTTTGTTTTATAATATTTGTCACTGTTTAAAATTTCATGCAAATTAATAAATTATTTCATAATCAAAACTATAGAAAAAATAAATGAATATAACTAAATTATTTCTTTTTGAAAAACTCAAAGTGATTAATTTATTAATTGCTCTAAGATTTTTTAAGATTTTAAAATTTATTTGTCTATCCCTATATCCGACATCAAATGAACAAAACAATTTTAGAGCGTTTTTCTTGTAACCTCTGAGTTGAAATCTGTCGATTTTCACTCTTTTATAGAAGTGTTCAGTTGAAAAAAATATATTTAAAAAAGAGGAAAATATTGGCTAAAATATACTTATTTCATTTTATAATATTTGTCATTATTTAGAATTTCATGTAAATTAATAAATTCTTTCATAATCATAACTATAGAAAAAAATAAATGAATATAACTAAATTATTTCTTTTTGACAAACTCAAAGTGACTAATTTATTAATTATTCTAAAAATATTAATAAAAATAAAATAATTAATATTTCATTAAAAATCTAAATATAATAAATAATTAAAATGATAAAAACTATTGAATAAAGATAATATAAATAAAAATTATAAAAAATAAATATTATTTTAAAAAGGCTTCCGATTGGGGTTCTGAGTGGAGCTAACACAGTGACGAATCGGTCGAACGCACGCAAAAGAAACACAACTCGTCCACGCTGGCAATCTTGAAAAATAAAAAGGAGCCAATCAAGGATCTATCACACGGATCAAAGTAGAGGAGATTTTTCAAAATCCTGATGTCTGCAGAAGACCGTTGAAAGATTTGTCCTGCATTATCTTTTCTCGACCGACCTAACTCTGACTCTCTCTATATAAACACTTCCGTACCTCTATTTCCCCCATTCGTCATTTCTTGTTATTTGGCAGTCGTTCTCATATCTTTGTTTTCTTCTGTCGTTTGAGGGAAATGGCTCGTACGAAGCAAACTGCTCGCAAATCAACCGGTGGAAAGGCGCCGAGGAAGCAGCTCGCCACTAAGGTTTGCTTTCGATTGTTTGTGTTTTTAAGTTGACATTTATATTATTTAAACTTAGGTATCACTTTGTAATTGCAAATTTGTTTATTGTGCGGAATCGATAGAGATCACCCATTATTGATATTATCATTACTATTTTATAGGGTTTAGATTTTTTTCTGTATTTATTTTGTATTATGAATTGGATTATAGGCGGCTAGAAAATCAGCTCCAACGACTGGTGGAGTCAAGAAGCCACATCGTTACCGCCCGGGAACTGTTGCTCTCCGGTATATATTATAATTCCTGCCCTAATTTAATTATTCTTCTCTTTTTTTAATTGACTTTTGTTGCCTTTTATTCCAATCTTTTCTTCTATTGTTATTTTGACTAACAGTGAAATCAGAAAGTATCAAAAGAGCACCGAGCTTTTGATCCGCAAATTGCCCTTCCAACGCCTTGTTCGTGAAATCGCTCAAGATTTTAAGGTATACAAATAGATTACTCTTTACCTTTTGTTTCAATAATTTGCAATTTGCATCCCGCTTCTTTTACTGTTTTGCTAATGGTCTGCTTTGCATTGTTGTGTTGTTTTTGGGACAGACGGATTTGAGGTTCCAGAGCCATGCAGTGCTGGCGCTTCAGGAGGCTGCGGAGGCTTATTTGGTGGGTCTGTTTGAGGATACCAATCTATGCGCTATTCACGCCAAGCGGGTAACTATCATGCCCAAGGACATACAGTTGGCTAGGCGGATCCGTGGTGAACGTGCTTGAGTAGACTTAAATAATTTTTTTTTTCCATGTGTTTTAGCTGTTTGGTTAGGGAAATTTTTGAGACTATACGTTGTTGAATCCACTAGAATTTCATTTGATTTTTAGTTCCATAATTCAAATGTTTTTGCAGATAAAAATTTAATTGCTTTTGTATTTTCTGTTGTAGTTTTAAATTGTGCATATATTTGTTTTACTTCGTTACTGTAAATGGATGAGCCTGATTTGAACCTTGAAAGGAAGATGAAAAACCTTTTTTTTTTTTTTTTTTTTTTCTTTCTTGAGAAGAAAAGAAATTCATTAATGATTTGAAAACAATCGTCTTACATCCTCTGTAACTTAAAAGGCAACATTAGTGGGAACTACTACATCAATCCAAAGGAACTCACTATAAGAGCATATTGTGCTAAAGAATGGGCTGCCTGATTGGCTTCTCAGTAAATGGACTTAAAATCTGCAGCATGAATAAGTTGACGCAGCTTCCGAATATCCTCCACGATCAATTCATTAGCTATAGAACCATCTCCATGACCATTGACCGCCTCTATTAGAAGTTTGCTCCCAGTTTCGATCACCAGATTTTGAATACTACATTCTGCCACACATCCAAGAGCCCAACGCAAAGCCAATCCCTCCGCAACAATACGACTCCCACTCAACACCGCCCGCTTAGAACCAGCTAACAAGACTTGGCCCCCCTCATATAGAACAATAAATCCATACCCCAAAGAACCATCACTAAGCAAAGCAGCATCCGAGTTTAATTTCTTGAGACTGTCAGCCGGCAATGTCCACTGTGATTCTCGTGACAGGAGGTGCTCCAGAGCTGTGCTGTACTTCCTGGGCATCATGGAACTCTTGTAAATAATTCAAAGCCCTGCTACAAATCTCACCAGGAGAAAACAAGTGAGCAGAATTGAATAAACCTGCTTCCTATTGTACCGAAGTGTCCAAGGCACCAAACATATAATTTCTAAGGCTCGAGTTTGGTGCGTGGTTCAAATACATACCAAACAACTGTTGCAAACTCCCAATTAAGACAACACTAGTATTCAAACGAAGTGGACAAATGTACCAATCCTGAGAGGCAATCGGGCAATAGAGAATGGTATGAAGAAGCGATTCATTCTCATTGCCACATAATGAACATATCGGATCATCCACACATCCTTCTCTATACAAGTTACTTCGGGTTGGTAGGGTGTCATTACAAGCCCGCCATACAAACTGCTTGACTTTAGGTGGAACATTTAAGTGCCAAATTTTCTTCCATAATGGATTGCAGCAGAAGTGGAAGCTCTTACCATTGTAGCCTAAACATTAAGCTGAGTCCAAGTGATACGCAGATTTCACTGTAAATCTACCATGCTTTGTACATCTCCACACCTTTCTATCACAAGGCGATCGTCTACTTAATGGTATACGAAAAATAAAAGATGCATCCGAAGGGTAATAAACTTGTTCTACAACATCTTGCCTCCAAGAAACAGATTGTTCATTAATCAGCTCCGAAACACAAGCCTCTGGAGATAAAGAATTTGGACTGTTATCGGCATAGATAAATTGTCATCCACAATCCATCTATCCCTCGATATTTTCACATTTCTCCCATTTCCAACACGCCGAGCTGTACCTACCTGACCAATCTGTTTGATGCCATTAAACTCCGCCATAAGTAACTTGGTTGATATCGCAGGCCCGCCTCTTCACAACTCACACTGGGACGGTACTTTGCACCCAAAATCTTGGACACCAAGGACTGAGAATCCCACTGAATCCTCCATAGTTGTTTAGCAATCATAGCCAAGTTAAAACAATTCAAGTCCCGGAATCCCAAACCACCCTCAAACTTTGATACCTTCGTTTTGCCCCAACTAACCCAATGTGTCTTTCTCGTCCCTTGCTTCTGACGCCACCAAAACCGAGCCATAGCCATTTCCATTTCCTTGCAAATTTCCAAGGGAAGTAAAAAACAGCTCATTGTATATGTAGGCATATATTGGAGAACTGCCTTCAACAAGGTCTCTTTTCCTGCCTTTGACAAAGTTTGCTCTTTTCAACCCTTCATTTTGTTGATGACCCAATCCTGCACAATACCAAAGACCTCCTTCTTAGACATACCTATCAGACTTGGTAAGCCTAAGTGCCTCTCCTCTTTATCAACAGCCCTCAGACCCAAGCCTAAGACGAAGAACGTCTTTGATCTTAGGTTATGAAAATATATTATTCTAATATCCATTTTGTTTTTTTCTCTTTCACTGGTCATCGACGCAGAATATTTTAATTTGATATTTTGTGATTGGTGGCCGTGTGCATGAATTCCAAATTAAGCGATTTCAGCCAATTGATAGAAAAATTGATTCTACGTTTTAATCTGAGAACAACCTCCGCGCAAGTCCTCGATCCACCGGTATAAGTCGAAGGCGGCCAATGGTTTGCAAGTCTAACGGGTTTCGCTTTATTTTCCTCCTAACAACATGCTTTAAATTTTTTATGCTTGATTTTTGTATTTACCGATGAGAACTTATGACAATGTTTTTTTTTTCTTTTTAAAATAATCTCTTCATATTTGCATATATATATATATATATATATATATATATATAAAATTCTGCTACATAGAATTCTAAACATGGCTTTTATAATAATAATAATAATAATAATATGTGCAATGTCGTATTTGATTATCTTAAATATTTTTATATAATCATTGAGGTTTTATTTATTTCATGAAAAATAATTTATTTGATAGATATTTTCTTAACATATTTTTTGGTGTTGAAAATACACTATAAAAACACAATTTTTTATTTATGAGATTATAATAAAATTAAAATCATAAATATTATATATTTATATTATTTATTATTAGTATAAGAAAAATGCATTAAAAATAAAAATTATTGTGGATTTTATCTCTCTTTGGTGACTATCGCTAATTAACAATGATTGGTGATAGATACTAATAATTAATAAAAATAATATAAGTGTTTATATAATTATTTTTACATTTGAATGAGTATTAAAGTTTGAAAAAAAAACTTTTTGTTTCAAAATGATAAGTTATTTTACTGAAAAAAGTCAAAAATGTGAAATATTTTTTTAGAAAATCATTTTCACTAAACAAATGGATTAAAAATAAAATAAATTTAATTTAATAAAAAATTTTATTAAAAAATATTAAATATGCAATGGAGGTGCAATATGCAATGTTAGTGATGCTATCTTGTGATTATTTTTTCTCTTATATACAAGAGAGAGAATATATATTAATAGATGGTTTTTTATATATTTATATAAAGGTGGTAATATATTCAAATATTTTATTACCACGGAATAATTTTCTTCTCGCGACACTTAACCATGATGTAATTATTGTCTGAAGATAAAAATTCTCCACCAGTTCTCTAAAATTTCAAGATTGATGTGCTTGTTAGATAATCTTATTAACCTTCCTTACGCCATTGCGCCCATTTGACAAATCCGGTATTCGATTCCGTCAATCTTCTTGGTTGAACTACTTCTGATCTTAAGCCCCATCAAATTGCACTTCCAGCAAAGTCCGCTTGTGGCTGCTACCAATCCAACGTCGCCGTGGTGGCTAGTTTCGAATTCCCAGGATATACAACTCGCTTCTTTGAATTCCAATTAACATTGGAGACGATGATTTAGACTGAATATTGTTGCCATAAGTTGCCCATTTTGTGTGCCAGAATTGCGTAGGTGAACATGGAGAGCAACCCTATAGAACCACAAGCAGACACACCCGTGAACTTTGAAATCAGGTTTCAATAACCCGTGAAAGACACTACACTATATGTGGAGGATTACAGCTGCGTTCGATTGGACGGTTAGTGAAAGAAAACTACCTCATAAAATAAATTATTAAAGCCGTTGGCTTTGTTGGCCATATTATAATTCTCCTTTCCATGGTTTGGTATTCTAAGCTACTGCTATTAATTGATATCTTTTGCACTGTGGCCTTTTTTTTGTTCTTTTTTCCTTTTGTTAATTCTTTGAGGATTTCTTGAACTTTGCTTAACGCGTTTTTATCACGATGGATCCAAATAAATTTATTTAGGCCTTAGCTTTCTGTTTTTAACTTAAGGTGCTCCTTTTCATACTGTTTTATCATTTAGTTAACTCTATGTTTCAACGAGAAAAGATTCCTATTTTCCTCACTTCTTTAGCCTTTTGGGGGAAATTAGTGGGTCGTCCATGACAACCATTTGCCGGTTGCTTATCATCTAAGCTTTCAAGGTATTATTATAGTATTAATAATTCACTATTGTACCAGTTTAATGACTTATTTAACTTTTCATCGATTAAGTATTATGCTAATGAGTTCGTTAATTAAATATTTTATTTTATTTTATCTTGAAGACCCTCTCTATTTCTCAAATGGTTAGATTAGATTATTGACCTGTCCTTAAATTTAAATTGATACAATGGTTGCCATAGCACTACATCATTATATCATTCCAAAACTTTTCTGCCATTTATTTTATCTTGAAAACCCTTATGCTCTTCTTCTTCCTCTTTTATGTAACTACTAAGACAATGGAAGATGTTAAGAGAGAGAAAGATCAAACTAAAGGCATAAAAAAATTGCTTTCGAAGTAAAATAATGATGTGATGCTATGAAAACTATTGGATTAATTTACTAAAAGATATCAGATTTTATTAATTCAACAGGGAACTATACAGAAATACGAGAATTACATTTAAAACATACAATTCCTAGTATAATTTATTATCTAAAACTAAAACTTGCTCAAGTGGAGTAGAGCATCAGAGACATAATCTTGAAAGGAAGATATTTGAAATTAAAGGTAATGCATTTTAACAAAGTTGGAACAATATCATCCCTTAATTAATTTTGATTCATCATAAATACCTTTAAAGTGAAAAATTATAACATAAAAATTTTAAGAAAATAACAATCATATCAGAAAAACTCTAAAATGCCATATAAGTCTTCAAAAATCTCTTTTCTCTATCTTGTCTTCAAACTCACACTCTACCAAACTCATTGATTCTTCTGGCCCACAATAAGGAAAACAACAGAAATAAAAGGGTGCAGAAGGATCAACAAAGCGCTATACATTTATTAGTGAAGTAATTTGTTGATAAAAAAAAGCGCTTTTTCCTCTACCACTTTTATTATGAAAAATTGGAGAAATTTATTGATACTCCAATTTCGCCTCTCGAAACACTTTTTATGCTGTCAATACCCAAAAAATTAATTGTGTCAGTCATAGATCCAGCTGCTATGACTATCAATACATGTCTATAATTTATGAACCGGATAAATCACTAAATTCTTTACTGCTCTCGTTTATCACTTTACTCATAAACAGGTTATAACGAATATTTTCAATAATTAAAAAGTATTTAGTGTAGCTAATTAATGTAATCGATAAAAGTTTTCCACTCAGCAACGACAAATAATACTCATTTGATAAATCATTATATACATATAATTTAATATGTAAAATATTATTAATATATTTTCATTAATCAATTACAAATTAATAATAATACCCATACATAATTTATGAAATAGTTAATGTTCGTCACCTATTACGCATTAACAATCAGCTCATCATCAACTATATCCAACGAGACTCCTAACCCTTTAGTTACAATGAGTGTACAAGATCCTGCATATATAAAGTTATAACAGAAACAAAACAATCACATTATTTGGACCCAAATACCCTCACTAGGAATATCCTGATGAATCACAAACAACATATAATAACCCGGCGGTGCAAGAATGTTAGAACGTGGAGTGGTAACATGTATGTCATACGTGGCCGTCCCCACATTTGTTACTTCGTCATTTCCAAGATCCAACAACCTCTGGTTCATAGAGAAAGAATGTGTAGTAAATGAAGGTGCTATCATTGTAACCGACGCCGTTTTTGCATCTAGTGTGCCACTTACCTTGAAACGCACCACCAATTTTTGTGCATGCCCAATTCCAGCTCTGGATGCAGGAGACAATATTGTTGGCCTTAAATTATCATTTTTTGGATCCAAATATGGAGGATAAAAGGCCTCTATGCTTAATTCAGTAGGGAAGAGGACTCCTTCGAAATTGTAGCCCCTGTGAGGATTGCTTCCACCAACAAGAACCCTTCCATCCCTGAGCAAAATAGCCGTGGAATGGTACATTCTTGGAATTGTAGTGGCGTTTTGTGTCTCAAACCTTGACCCAATTGCCATTTCGGGTCTGTACATAACCGGGTTCAATACGGGGTCCCGCGCAATTTCCCATCCAGCGGTGCCAGCTTCTGCGCCGTTTACGATCAAAACGTTGCCGGTTGGAAGCAATGTCATGTCCCCCATGACTCTAGCTTGAGGCATTCGCTCCATAGTCCATTGAGGATTTGGGTCGGTTATCTTGATCCGCCCGCAAGTATCCAATGCTTTAACAAAGTTACCTTCTGTAGCCTGGACATAAGAACCTTTTGGTGCACCTCCACAAACCAAAACTTCAGCATCAATGGATGACTCTTTTAAGTTCTTTAATGGAAGTAACAAAGCTGAACCTGTGCTTGGATAGCTCCGCGGGTCACCTCCAGGGATAATCGGGTAATTCTTGACCACCTTGCCAAGCTTATAATCAAACAATATAGCTCGATTATTCGCGAAAATGAACAGATTCCCATCAACATTAAGAAAAACAAATGGGTAAAGATTGTCCTCAATGTTAGGGTCATTAGTTTGAACAAGAAATGGTAAGCTGTACAAATCTGGAACTCTGTTTTTAGGGTAAAATTCGTAGTTGAATTCCCTCCTACCACCTATAATAATTTGATCAATACCACTAGGCAATATATGATTGGTGGCGTACCATCTTCTTGCTTTAAGCCCATTGCCTACCTCTACCCAGTCACAGTCACTGCATGGGGAAAATGTCCTGACCATACGTTCACCGTCACTGAAGCCACCTGTTTGGATCAGATGGCCGTCGGATGTGACAACACCTGAGGAACACCAAACGTCGGTTAGGACCATAAGAGGACGAAATGTGTTGGTCAAAACGTCGTACTCCGCGGAGTGGGCAGTGCAGTCTGATTTGACCACGAGTTCTGTAGGGTCGTTTCTACATTTCCCTTGTGGTAATGATAAATTTGACACGCCGAAGTCTGTACGGTCATAGATTACGACACGGTCATTGTTGAGGAGTTGCATGTGCATAGCTGTTATGCCTATGCTCTTTTGCAGGAGTTGCCACCTGCCATCGGCGGCCTCGGTTAGGATAAGATGACATGGATGAATAGAAAGGAGAAGGGAGAAGAGAAATAAGGAGTAAGGCGGCATAATGGATGGGATTGGGAGGAGAAGATCTTTGTATAAATGTCTTGTTTCACATGCTATGATTTGGTCGGGTGGATGTCTTAAGGTTTGTCTGCCTCTTAAATACTTAGCCAGGAGAATTAGATATGAGATCCCATATCACACGTTGTCCAACGCGTGAGATTTATATTCTCCTCCGGTAAATTTTGGTCACTGAGAAAGTGACCAAGTCCGGTTAAGGGCGATGAAAAATAAATCGATCATTGTACCAATACTAGCCATGCATGCAGCTTGGTGCCTTTGCTTATGATATTGGTTTGCATTTGTTAATACTATATCAATTACTTGATAAAGAAATTCACTAGTGTAAACTTCGAATTCATCCAAAGAATTTATATAGCGATTATATTACCCAATAAGGTAAGTGTCTTGTCCTATAGAAAATTTTTAGGCAAATGGAGATTAGAACATTTAACGGTGATATCATTCAAAAATTCATCAGAAACAAATAAATACTTTTAATATTCGAAAGATCTAAAAAGCATTCATTTTCTTAATTTGTATATATCATGCATTTATAAAAATATATTTACTCTCTTATATTTTGAGATCATATCAATACTTATAACGGTTATAATTATCACAACCAAAATAAAAAAGTTTTAAGAGAAATAGGTACATGTTATGATCATCATTTTTTACAATTCTTGTTATTCTCAATCTCTGCTCTTTATTAGTGCTGTAAAACACACAACTTCTATAGCTTACATTTGTTATTACTTGGCAGGATTATTTCCTCGGTTTGTGATCAAGCACTATCAATCATGTATGCATGTAATTGCAAGGATGAATACACTATTTTTTACTGAATTGGAATAAGCCAAAAAAAAAAAATCTTCAATCTATATCTAAATTTTGGTCGAATTGCTCTTCAAACTGTAATGTTTCGAATTCAAACTTTCCATCAATAACTTAATAGTGTTCTTGCTTGGAATATTAAAGACTTGACTAATGGATTAATTGATTGGGTCTAACACATTTAGATAAGGAGTTTTTTTTTTTTTTTTTTTTTTTATGGAGAGCATAGTAATAAAACTCAATAAGATGAAAAAAAATCCTCACGAAATTTATTTTAAAATTTCTAGAGTTTTCAATTATTAGAGTATGAATGCTTTCGAGAGCTTCTTTACCTTCTTTCTTATGATTTTTAATTTTCTTATTTTTGTGAATTGTAACTAATATTCTTCTTGAGTACACTCTTTCTCTTTTAGAAAGTTTTTCCCACTGAAGTTTCCTTTTCTCAATAAAATCTCTAGAGTTCCCAATTAGTGCATGGCCCTTAGAGTATCTCAACTTCAACAAACAAGTTAACTTCGTTCCATAAAGTGACTGTGGTATATATGACGTCATAATTACGATAGAATGACATTATTTTTGGTAGTCATATAATTGCACGTCTTCTTTGTTCTTCTGTTTCCTATCCCCTGGGACCATCGCATTAATTTTAACTTCATTTTTCATATTTGAGACACTTTTAATTTTGACCTCATTTTTCATATTTGAGAGAGAAATTTATTCATTTAAAATTTAAAATAATCAACACAATCAGATGAATTGTACAGTATAATTACCGTATAGTATTATTACTTAAAAATTTAAATTATGAATATAATTTATTAAAATTAAAAATTATTCAAAGTGATAAATAATTTTACACATTAATAAATTATCACTTAAATCTTAAAAATTATATTAACTGTACAATACTATATAAGAGATTATAGTGTTGATGATCATAATCAATTTGCAATAAGAAAAGGCTAAATTTATTCAAATAAATTACAAAATTAAGCAAAACGATTTTTCATAGTCAGAGAAAACAATATATATATATATATATATATATATATATATATATATATATATATATATATATATATATATATATATATATATATAGTGAATGTTTTTTTTTATTTTGAGTTTGTTGTGTTTATTTAATTATATAAAAAATAGTT
>CATIWR010248747.1:0-17251 GCA_949677035.1 Omphalea diandra
TATATATATATATATATATATATATATATATAACACAACTCTCTTATTTTGCACCCTTCCTCAAATACCGACCCCTCCCCCTCTCCGTCGACCATAATCCCTCTGTCACTGACACAAACTGCAGCAACAGCTGACTGCACCGACACTCGATCGTCTTCTTTCGCGGTCTCCACCACTTGTACCTTGAAATTTCAGGGAAGTTTCATATATTTTTTTCTTTTTTGTTTTTTTTCTTTAATATGTTATTTGTTTGTTTTGTCGTGCTGTAAATTTCTCCTCCATATTGAAGACAATGTATCTTAAGTGTGGGGAGAGTTTATATTACTTGATAATTTTGTTATTATTTTATTTTACTTTCTTCATTTATAAATTTTTTTTATTTTGTTTACTTTGTTGTGTGAATGACTCATTATTTGATTAGTAATTCCCTCATTTTCATTTTAACTTGGCCAAAAATATCTAGTTATGTCTTGGCTTCACTTTTTTAATTTGCAAACCTTGTTTTCTATCATAGATATTTAATTATCACTATCTTTAAAGAAAATATCAAGGTTTGGTAGTTTACAAATTCTTTAAAAAAATAAAATTCATTTTTTTTTACACTATAAAGAAAGGTTTGAGCATATTTTCTTTTAAATGTGCTTAATTTTGTGAATTCATTATTGAGTGAGTCCTTAAATAGTGTTAGAGTCTTTAGAACTTGATTTGTTATTGTTTTGAGATCACATTATCGAATACAAGCATAAAAATAATTAAGACAATTTAAGATTAGCCACTTGTTCATTTTTCTTTCTTCATCCACCCTTTTATCCATTTAGTGAGTCACATTGAGCCTACAAGAATCCTATTTTTTTTATTATAATCTCATGTTTAGCTAGCCAATGACGCCTAGTCCCTTAAAATATAATTGATCATGTTTTATATGGTTGAGATTTGGTTTCTACAATTACAAGGGGTTATTTCATAAAATTAGTGAAAACTCTTAAGTGTGGGGTTAAGTGTTTTATTCTTTGGGTTGAGAATAAGAGAATGTTATTTGATTAATTGCTTGATTTTTGAATTGTTACCTTGTGTGATTTTAAAATAACTCTTCTTTCTTCCTCTCAAAATACAAAAAGTCAAAAAAAAGAAAAAAATAATAATATGAAAAAAAATTAAAAGAAAAAAAAAGAGTTCAAAGAAATAAAAGAGAAAGAAGAGGATGTATTTCTTTATCAAGACAATTCAATTCTATTTGGTAAAAGATATCAAGTAAGGGCTTAGAATTTCTATTGTTTTTAAGGTCCATAAGAGTGAGTTTATGTTTTGGGCATAAGATTTGTTCTTGAGAGATCATGTGAGTTTGATTTAAAAGAAGTATTTAGTAGCATGATCAATTATTTTGTGGTCCACTATTCTAAAAATTTCTACCCTCTACCAAGGCCCCATTACAACCAAAAGAAAAGACTTTTTGATTGGTGTTTGTATTTGAATTTAAGTGGTGGAGAAGTGATTCATTTTAAAGCTTATGGTAGACTTTTAGACTATTTGTTGGATAATGAGACCATGCACTAACCTTTAAACACTTGGAATGAGGGGTACATTGTGCGAAACTTGATAAAGGAAATTTTTTTTTTTTTGGGATTTGTGAATGGATAATCTTTGATGCAATTGATTTAGGGGTAGTTATGATTCAATAAGTATGTTAGTACACAATTTTTGCAAGTTTGAGAATTGATAAATTTTTCACATAACTCGGTTAATTCGATTGGTTATGATACCGATAAGGGGATGAAATGTGTTTACGAGTCAATTGTATTAGTCTTTATATGTTTTGTGTTTTTCTTGTTTTGTTTTGAGTCTTTTGTTCCTGTCTTTTTCTGTTAGCTTAGTATTTTTTGTTTGGGGACAAACAAAATGCTGAGTGCGGGAGAATTTGATAGTTTTTTATTTTTAAGTATTTTAAGGCTAGTTTTATTATTAATTGAATTTAATTTAGGAGAAAAATATCAGATAATATCTTACTTTTAGCTATTATTTTGAGATTTTATAGGAAATCCTGGAAATTGGAGTTTATTTATGAATTATGAGAGTTTTTTTAGTGGAATTGTGCAGTTTCAGAAGTTTAGGGGCAAAAAAAATTTGACAATCTAGGGACCATTTTTGATATTTTCCCAGACAAAATTTGAGCCCCTTCCTAACACAATTTAGGAAGGATTCGTGTAGCAGATTTTTGGAAAAGCTTTGTAGGCTCCTATTAAAAAAAAGAAGGATTTATTATTATTCCTAATTGGTTGAGGATAGTGTTTTTCCTATTTTGAAGGGGAATAGAATATTATAAATAGAGAAAGAAGTTTTTGTTTGTGAGGATTATTTTCGGGAGAGAGTTTTTGTTTATTTTATTTTTCTATAGAGAAGTATTTTGTTTATTTTTTTCTAGAGAATAAGCTATCCACAAGAGGAAAATTATTGGCTAAACATCAAGCTTGGAGATAATTGAAGAATACAAGGGTTTTATCATGAGAACTTTTTGTTTTATTTTCCTTTTATTTTGATGTTGGCTAGTAATTCCACTATGAACTAAATTAGTTAGACACTTGGGTATGATGAATCCTAAGATTAGTTTTGAATTGTGATTTTGTTTAGATAATACAATTTTTTCATCATTTTATGTAATTCAATTGTGTTTGCTTGTTATTTTTTTGAATTGATATATCCGGAATATTGATTATTGTTTGAAAATTCTTTAATTTAGATTGAGAAATCAAGTTATTGAATAGATTTAGCACAATTGAAAGGATTGCATGTAGCCCTAGAGATAGGATAACATAAATCTTCTTGATTATGGTCAAACCTAATAATGAAATTCAAAGAATTATAATGCAATTTTAGGAGTTTTAATTAGGAAGAGATTCCAATTAATCAACCTAGGATTGGATGTTAATGATTTTGAGAAGGACTTTAACATATTAAAGAGATTTCCACAATTCCATAAATATTGAATTAGATTGTATTATTGAAAAATTAATTTCTTAATAAGTCTTAGAGGATTTAATACTTGAGTATCATTTGTCACATCGGTCATCTTTTTCCACTCACTAGTTTATATTTTCATTATTCTAGTTTGTTAAATTATTTTATTTTAGTTTTTAATAAGTTAATTAATTCACTTAAATTTATCGGTTAAATAATAAAGAAATAGTTAATACTAGTACTTTTAGTTATTGAGGGATCGACACTCGATACTCTTGCACTATACTATACTCGATAGGTGTATTTGCCTACTCGTTCTATAGGTGTTGGCCTCGGACCACACACACACACACACACACTGTGTGTGTGTGTGTGTGTGTGTACATACATATACATATACATATATAAATATGTATGTATATATGTATATCTGTGGATGTGTGTGCACATGTGTGTGTGTCTCTATATATATGTGTGTGTGTGTGTATGTATGTTTGTACACATATATATATGTGTGTGTGTATGTATATATGAGTGTGTATCTATTTGTAAAATAATTGTATTAGTAATAAAATATTTTTGATAAATGAGAATATAACATATTTTTATTTTTTATGTAAAAAATAAGTTAATTTTTTTAATTAGCTAAAATAAAATATATAAATTTTAACAATATATAAAACTATTCACATTAAAATAATTTAAAAAATTTAACAATATAGGAAGTTCTTTCATATTCATCCTCTTTAAGACTTCAATAAAAATAAGTATTCATTTCCTATATAATAAGATAAATTAAACAACTAAATAGATAGAAGATTATCAATCAAAAAATTATATAATTACACACACACACACACACATATATATATATAACTCAATTTTAAATAAGTGTTAATATAATATGTTTTTATTTTGCTACGTAATGAATAAGCTAATAATTAAGTATTTAAATATAGGAAATTTAATAATATAAGAAGTTCTATACTTAAAAATAATTTAGCAAGTTTAGTAATATAGGAAATTCTTACATTCATAGTAATGTGTATTTACTTCTCTACGTAATAAGATAAGAAAATGACTAACAAAAAGTGAAATTATAGATTTTCTTCCTTTTATATCAAAAAATTATGTAATTATTAAAATATATTATAATAATTTAATTATAATTATGATTACAATTATTATAATTTATTTATTTGATAATAATTTTTATACATTAATAATATATTATATATAATAATGTTTGATCATTCAACTAATTGATTAATTATTTAATAAAATAAAATATTTTTAATAATTTATAATATATTATATTTTTATTTTGCCATATGGTTAATATGCTAATAATATATCTAATTTTTTCAATTAATCAAAAGAAATTATAAAAAGTTTAACAGTATAATAAGTTATACACATCAAAATAATTTAGAAGAGTGTATTCAATTAATGCTTTTATAGACTTTTTTAAATGAATGATGTTTATAGAGTTTATAGATTTTTTAATAATTTTTATAAACTTTTTTAAATTTACAAAGACTTTATTTTCAAAGTCTGCAAAAGTAAAAGAGATTTTTTTTTTGATGTTTTATCATAAAAAAAATCATCTAAAATCTATAAAAAGTCTATTAATTTAAAAAATCAATGACTTTTTGAATACAATTAAATTTTTATAGACTTTATAATAGTTATAATTGAATACATCCAATTGACTATTTCGTAATTTTTATAGAATTTTTAAAGTCTTTAAAAGTGGTGTCAATGCATCCTTTATGAGTTGAGTAGGTCTCTCTAAATAAAAGAAGTTTTGTAAAGGCGATTCCCATCAAACTTGGTCTATTATCGATGATATTTTTAAAGAAAATGCAACAAGTTTATAATAAGAGATCAAGAGACTCTGGTAGGACTAATAGCACTCTAGGATCTTCTTCGTTAGCCAGTAAGAGAACTAATAAGAGAATTCTCTCTAGCTTGACTGAATAGTCAAAATCGAGACTTTAAGAGTAAGACATTAAATCCCAAGTATAGGAGTGGGCAACCAATCAAGGTGCTTCCACATTTGAAAGTCATTATTGAATATTCCTAATTTTTAAAGTCTATCAAAATCTTCAATTGTTCTAATCCAATACACCATATTTAGAAAGTTTAACTATATATAAAATTCTACACAATAATATGTATTTAGTCTCCTATATAATAAAAATTAAAAAACTAAAAATATAAAAAATAATCTATAAAAGTTAAATTTGGAATTTTTTATTTTATATTGAAAAATTATATAATCATTAAAATTTATATACTAATTTAATTATAATTGTTTATTTTTATTATTTTATCTATTTGATAATAATTTTTTATAAAATAATAATATATCAAAAATAAATAAATTTAATTATTATTTATATATTAATTTTAAATTTTTTAATAAAAATAAATATTAAATTTATTTAAAATTTTTATTATTATAATTATACCCCAGAAGTCACTGGTTTGCGATTAGTTTGCCACTAATTTGATGGTCAAGGCCCCTCATCACTACAAATGATCCAAAGTACCGGCCTTGTTATGGTACACGTGGCAGGCAATGATTCCGGAAACATGACGCAAGGTGACAGCTCGGGCAGCTTATAAGTTTTTCACTCTTCAATTAGCAAACCTTACCAAAGAAGCACTTAGCTTTTTAGTGGAGACAGCCCTCGTGCCGGTGCCGTTGCCTGCGGTAATTTGGCATCTCAAACTTTAACAAGTAAACAATACAAAAACAAAAGCTCTAAAACTAAATTTAGTAAAAGGAACGCAGCCTGGAAAAAAGCATAGAGAAAGGAAAAGGCCTTACTGCTAGAATAGCATTAAGATTTGATTTAGGAATTAGGAGATAAGCATAAAGAAAGGAGAAGGTATTTTCTTCTTCTTCTTTGAAGGTTTGATTTTTGGAATTTGTAATTGGGATCTGAATTGGTTTGATTTAGGAATTAAGAGATAAGGTTAGAGTTATTTAGGTACTATCAAGTCCAAAAATAAGCGGCAGATGGCATCTGAGCTCGTCAATTCGGCGACTAGTGAAAAGCTGCCTGACGTGGATTGGACTAAGAATATTGAAATTTGTGAATCAGTAGCCCGTGATCAGAGGTATAATTTAATGTCTGAATTGAGTATTAATGCTTTTATTATTGTATGTAACTATTCTATAGTGTTGTATTTAGCTAATTGTAATCAGTATTATGATTTTGATGTTCAATATGGCATGGTTTTGCTGATTCTAATCCGCAGGCAAGCTAGAGATGTTGTTAAATCTATCAAGAAACGTTTGAGTAGTAAAAGTCCAAATGCCCAACTATATGCAATCACGGTGAGTGGATGCTCTTGCTTCTTTATGTAATAAATCTGCTTGGCGCTGTGCTCTTGATTTCCTATTTTAAGCCAATGTGTGTGTTTACAAGACAAGTTATCTTATCTAGCAATCCTTCAAATTTTATGCCTTACTGCCAGTGCCAGCTCATTTATGTGTCTTCTGATTTTGCAGTTGTTAGAGATGCTGATGAACAATATTGGAGAACCTGTTCATAAAGAGGTGATTGATACAGGGGTTCTGCCTATTCTTGTGAAGATAGTAAAGAAAAAGGTGCAAGTTTTCCTCCATATGAATTACGGTCAATTTGGTTAATTTTTGTCTTCGTACTTAATGAAATTATATTCCTTTTATCATAGTCTGATATGCCAGTACGAGAGAAGATATTTCTTCTTCTGGATGCCACGCAGACATCACTCGGTGGTGCTTCTGGAAAGTTCCCTCAGTACTATTCTGCATATTATGATTTGGTGGTAGGTACATGTGTGAAACATGTGCAACCCTTTAATCTTGCCTTTTTATGAAAAATTTGTTGAAGTGTTGCATATGTGTGAAATATTTTATGGTTTTGTTGTAACGATCTGAACTTATGTCTTTGAACTTGAATAATCTATTAGCTTCTGATGATGTGCGTAGCTGCTATAAAGATTCAACCAAGGCTCAAATATACCTTAAATTAAACCAAATACAAAAAGCTAGAATCTTCTTTCAGTTTTGGCAAAGTGAAGAAAGACTAGAAGTATACTTACTATCATTATGATTTGAGTTCATATGCATCCATAAATTATTCACATTGCAGCAAATTTTTAATCAGTCTTCATTGTAATATGCAATTAATTATAATAGATGGTACCCATGGGGATGTCGTATACTCATTCTGGATTATTCCTTTTGAGAAAAAGAATTGCCCTTAATCATATCCAGTTAGTTGTCTTAATGACTTCAAAAAACTTTTTTTTATTGTCTGATTGGTAATAAGCCTTAAAATTCTTGTCATTGAAGATCACTGGCATAATGGGAAGTAACATTCATGCATGTTTCATGTTGTTCTTTTTTGTCGGGCTTTAAAGTTTTCCATTGAAATTCCTGATAGATCATCAAGTTTTCTGCCTCTTTTGAGATATGTAAGCCTATGCAATATCCTTTCTGGTCTTGAGTATTTTTTGTTTGTTTCAATGCCTTCTTGCGAACAATGGAACTCTTCTGAGTACTTTTTCCTAGGGGCGGCAATGAATAGATTTGGGTGAGTGTGCATAGTATTATATGCATTGCGTGCTGGAAACCCATAAAATAAGAAATGGTACCTCTACTCGTCGAATCCAAATCACTGGATATATTTCACTTATGGTGCTTGAATTTATCACTATATGTTGGTTGCTTCTCAACTTCAGTTTGTAAGTTAATATCATACCATTTCAATAAGGGATGCTCCTGCCATAATAAGTGCAACGTGTCCTTGGAATGCTAATATGGCAGTCACATCTGTATTTTTTTATTAATTTTAATCCCCCTTCTCTTTCTTCTCCAATTAAAGAATGCTATCCAGCATTTCCCACTAATTTAATCCAAAAATTAATTGAACCAACCTTCAATCATAGCAAGTGCAGAATAACTTGACTAGGTACTAACCCATCAACCCATTGATACTTTCTACCCTGCAGCTTCAAAATTCAGGATACTGTTGATAATTGTCATAATCATCCAAGGTGGTTCTACCTTGCAGGATATCTCCTCTATGAAGTTTACAAGTTTCACAGCCTGTTTTGTAGGTCATCCAACTTCTAGACCTGGCAAATCAACCACCATCTATGTAGATCCCCACAATGAGCACAAGGCCCAAATGAAGTTATACACACTATATTTATCTTATTGACGCCTCCTCTCTTTGCCTTTGGCTTGACACCATTCTCCTTGAAGAGTTTTACAATCTTGCGACCCAATTGCACATGGCTCTCCTTTTCAAGTCTCATGATTATATTGCTGATATGGTGGCTGTTGATGCTCTCTGCTTCATTGAAGCTGATAATCTCCTATTGCCACCACATGAAGGAATCATATTTGTGGTTACTGTGAAGCTTGTTGGTTATTTGCATGTGATTGGGGAATGACACCTGATCTTACTGGCGTTAAAGAACCTGGCTTAATTTGTTGGTATATAGCTAAATGAAGAGCCAAACTTGTTTTGGTTGTGATGTGTTTGGTTCTTGTTGTTTTGTTAGGTTGGTACCATAGAGTCAATTCATCCCTAATTCCCTCTAGGCTTCTCTGTTGTATTTTTTTTTTTTTACCAAAAAACCTGTGAAGATAGAGATGGTGGAGAGAGAGAGAGAGAGAGAGAGAAAGAGAGAGAGAGAGAGAGGGAAATGAGTCTGTTTTCCATTGTGGCTGCTCACATGAAAGTTCCAAATTTAAAAAGTAATGGATCCATGTTGTCATTCTGGGGATAGGATGGCCAAATTCTGGCATGAGTGATCCTTTTACTATTTTTAAAAATGTTTAACGATTTTTAAGTTGCAAAGCTTCGTGTTTGAATTACTATTAATTACTAGTACTAGTAGTAGCCTTCAAAACACTGCTACAGTTGCTGTTCCTACACCCTAACAAGTGCCAAAATGTGGCATGAGGAATTCAGCAACTGTATGTTTTAACAATAAGGAAAAGCAATTATGTGACCCCTCAAATCCTAACTATTGAGAAGCAGCTAATTGGTGGCCAAATGTTATTGCTTAGAAATATTGAGACTAAGTTGTATTGTAGGTGGCATGTGATTGAAATTTAAAACCACAGTTGGACTGGATCTTCTCTTTCCTCTTTATTTATCATCTATCCCTTGCTCATTTCTAAAAGTTAATGAGTTTATTTGTAAGGAATTAGATTGAGTCAAAGATGTTGGTGGTGTTGGTGATGAGGAACTAACTGGAGCGGCAGTTGCTGTTGATGGGTCAGCAGTGAAGATGTGGCCAGTAGAGTTGACACTGGGAGAAGAGGGGGCCGGGGGTGTCTGGATTTCATGTTTTTGTTGCTTGCTAGTGGGGAAACCACTAGGAACTTGGTGTTGACAGTCTCAGTTTCATTGTTAGAGACTAGCCTCCAGCATTCAGAATGCATGTCTTTGCTAATAGGCTACCAATAACATGGACCATGCTAACTCTATCCAACAAATGGAAACATGGATTTCTGGATTTAGCTCATTTATTAATTTGATAAATTATATAAATTATCAATTTATGATGCATATCCATATTGAAGACTTTGAAGCATTGCTGTTTATTTAGTGTTTTCTTCATGTCCTGTTGTATTTATGGAGTCCCTGGAAGGACACTGGTGCTATTCACCATGGTATTAGGCACTCATCACTGCTGTAGCTCCTTTCTGTGAGACATTTCATCTCATACTTATTTTATTTTCTGGGAGTTTTGACTCTTCATTTTTCTATTTACCATTTTGGAGTTATCAGTAGATAGGCTATGTCAATGTTATTTGTTTTTTGATATTTAGGGAGAGCATAAGCTTTTGTGTCCACACAACCTAAATGCTGATAATGCTTTTCAAAAAATTCAAAACCTTGGCTGTTATCTACCCATTCTGGAGGAATTATTCTTTTATTGGTACCATATGCTTGCACCAAAAGCTTTTTGAAAATTCAAACAAATCAAACCTATGTGCAAAATGGTCTTTAAAATTCCCTCTTATGAGATACTCAGTCTGTCTATTCAGGAAGTCATAAATATTGTTTCTCATTTGGTCTTAACTCTTATTTCATTTCCTAGTACATCTGTTATGAGAACTGCTTTAATCATTGATGAAATCTTTGGTTAATGTGGATCACTTGCTCTATTAATTAAGGAATTTTTATCAGTGTTATTGTTATCTGATACTACAATAACTAAAAGTTTTTTAAGTACTTCCATTGATCTGTTGCTTTTTTACTCCTGAAAATAAGCGTGTTTCTGGTGTTTTCAGAGTGCAGGGGTACAATTTCCTCAAAGGCAGCATGAAACACAAACAAGTAATCCCACTTCACAAGCAAAGAAAAATAATACAGTTAATGGAGAACTTTCTGCCTCCAGACAGGAAGTGTTTGCTCCACAAGCAGAGCCCCAAGTTGTTCCTGAATCTAGGTATTCTTGGCTGAGTTGTTTCTTTTATGCTCATTAAGGTTGCATTATGTAACATTTCATTGAAGGCCTATTGGTTATTTACTTATTGGATGTATTTATCCCTGCCAGAAATAATTGTTTTGTCTTGTAGCTTTTGTCTCATAATACTCACCTTGTATGTTCTTTACGTTTCAAGATGATGGCTGCATTTTGTTGGATTGATTGTCTTCTAACAATGTGATTGTTATGCTTTGCCCTTATTAATTGTGGGTATAATTTCAGGTACAGATTCATATCTGGCATGGATGCAGTCAATTTCTTTTTTTTTTTTTTAATTTTTTCCTATTTTTGGAAAACCATAAGCATCTATGTCTATTTTAGATGTCCATTATGTATCTATCACAGGTGCGCTGAGGTAAAGTGAACAGTTGGAGCAACTGACATTTTAGGTAATATAGTGTTTACATTGCAATGACATGAATGGATTCAATTGTTGCACATTGCATGTTATTATACCTTTAACCTTGAAACTGTCCTCCACTAGTCACATTGTCCAGCTCCATAACAGAATAAATATGTCAAATAAATAAACGAGTAAGTAAATTGAAAGAGGAGCATCATGCAAAGTAGAGATTCTATATAAATGAGGGAACAGATGGCAGCTGTTGTCCAGATCATATCAGCATCCTCCCAGAAACACAGGCCCCTTCCCTTATATACTAATATAGAGAAAATGAAGAGGACCTATGTATGAATTTCCTTGGTTTTCGTTGGTAAGTGGTACATCATCTTAAAAACTTATTAATGAGGTAATCTGTCTCTAAAGGAAAATGCCAAAGATATTTCCCTGCTCAGGAAATATCCTGATTGGTGTGTCTGTGTTCTAACTGCACTAGGTTTCCCACTTGTTTTTATAGTGTGAGGTGCCCTGAGCCTTTTGGAATCATCTTTTTGGACTTCTCAAGGAGATCTGTGATGGTGTAGATACTTCAGAGATTTTTTCTTGGTTTAAGATGGAGAGTTTTTTGTGGTAGAATGAATTCTAAGACCTTTACAGTTGTTCTTTCTTTGTGGTATTGTGGAGTACTTGAATAGAAACAATGATCATATGCCGGCTGAGAATACTCTGACTGTTTGAACCAAAAAAAATACAACGCTCACATCTTTAGGGGCTATATTTTTTAATATATCAAAGGACAATTTGGTTTTCTTGCCTTTTTTCTAGGCAGGTGCATCCTGGCATTCTGGGGACTTTCGTCAAGTGTCATATAGCTTGATTTGGAATGCAAATAGACACTACTTTTCCTTGAATTCTTTTTGAATTTTCTCAGTTTTGTTTTTGAGCTTCACATGTTGCTTATTTTAGGAGGATACCTTTTCTTCCAAGTTTGTAATTTTTTATTCTTCTGTAGTCAATTGAATATAATCTAATTGCATGCTTATAGACCATAAAATTTTATTGAATTGTCTGTCTTAAACATCAATAAGCACATTGGTGACATGTTTCCATTACTGTGTTCCAGTGCATGGAATCAAATTGTCTCATTGTAAAAGCTTGTTGAAAACGTATCCATCTGGCTTTCATAGAATGTGTTGACTACAAGGATTATTCCTTGTAGCCTAAAGAGATTTGACCCTTGCATTTTGTTTTTGACATTTGCTGTACTTTCTATGTAATTTGTCTTTAATAATTTTTTGTTCCTAATACTTATCTTAGAAATCTTACTGCTTTGTTGATAATCTGAAATGTTTTGGGACATGAAATGTTGTGAACATATTGCCTATCTCAGGTATTACTTTCTGTTTGCATATTACACATAGTAATGCCTTCTGAAGTTCATAAAAAAATATTAGATATGATTCTTTAATTTCAAAGTATGTTTTTATTCTATACAGTATTATTCAGAAGGCTAGTAATGCACTAGAGGTTTTGAAAGAAGTCCTGGATGCTGTTGATTCTCAAAATCCTGAGGTACATAGATGCAATCATCTTTTCTCTATTGTGTTTGGCCTTTGATTTGATTGGATGCACATCCTCTGTTGGTCATTTGTAATTATCGCTGTTTACTGACATTTCTCCAGTTCACTTTCTTAATGTGGGCTTGGAACAAGAAAAAAAATAAAAAAAAAATAAATTTAGTGACAGGTGATTATTTAATAGCACTAATTAAAATCTTCCAATAAAAATTTTAATCTTTTATTTTTTTAGCATCCATTGGTTAATACCACTAAAACATTATGTGTTCTACTGCATCAAAAATCTTGACAACATGAACTTATGTCTTTGACATGCAACTTCTGTTATTGTCAATTATGTTCCTTTTTCCTGTGGTGAGAAGCTGGCATACTGACTTTTCTTTCTCTTCCATCCCTCTTTTTCTGCAAAATATTTATGTGCAAGCATTTCTGCCGTTTACTCCCTTCTTGGTGAAAGTTGATTATAAGGATGCGTGTTTTGCATGTATAAATTTTCCAGTGATCTAAACTTTTGATTTGCATATTGTTGATTTTGTATTTGTTCCAAAATGAATCCATGAAATTATGAATTAGCAGTTCTCATGCCAGTGTATGTATTGTTTTCAGGGAGCAAAGGATGAGTTCACTCTTGATCTTGTGGAACAGTGTTCATTCCAAAAGCAGCGAGTTATGCATATCGTGATGACTTCTCGGTAAGAGTACTGTTCTGAAGTTAATAGGAATTCATTGTTAGCAACTTAGATAGCTACACTGAATTTCTTCTGTGCATGTTAAAAGTAAAACAGCGATGGTCTCTCAATTTGTTTTCTGTCTTGGTGATACCTGTTTTCATGATACAGAGTTTCATAACGGTCAATACAGCATATAAATTCTCTTCACTTTTCAAGTTTCATTTCATCAAGGGCATTATGAATTCAATGTCAGAAAAATATCCGGTTGCGTGATTATGCATTCTTTCTCCTCTCATGCTGCATAGATTTATGTTAAGTATGTGAGTACAGACTAGGATGCTGATAATTGCAACTTAAATCCTCTCTCTCTCTCTTGTGTATAGGAATGTAAAGATAGTTTCTTGTGCAATTGAATTGAATGAGCAACTCCAGAAAGTACTGTCGCGGCATGATACTTTGATCTCTGGTATGTCTACGCTCCCAGATACGTTTGCATTTTCAGAAAAAACTTCACCTGCGAATCATTTTAGTCATGATGAAGAGGAGGAAGAGGAGGAACCTGAGCAGCTTTTCAGAAGGTATGCCCATGTTGTCTTTGCTACTTATAAGGCTTTTGTTCAGAAAGAGATAAGCTGACCTTTTCCCGTAAGAATAGCCCCACATGCAGTTGTAGATTATGCTTATGTTCAATGTATGAAAGAGGATAATACCATTACATAATATATACAGACAAGCCTTTTGTGTCTTAAATTTCACTTTTTTAACTAATTTATTTCTCCTTCAACTTGATGTCCCTCTGCCACCCTTGGTAGATTACGGAAAGGAAAGGCTTGTGCAAGGCCTGGAGATGAAGGGAACTCAGAAGAGCACCTTGCTATGGGCCTGCTCGGATCATCTATTCCGGGAGAGAGGTTGAACCTCCCCTTGATACGGCCACTTCAAGTGAACCAGTCGCATGAGCCCAGTGGAAATCCTTCACCGGTGGCAATTCCACCACCTCCTGCGAAATATGTAGAGAGGGAGAGATTCTTTCTAGAAAAAAAAGTTGATGGTTCTACTGTGGTGGGCCGCATGCGAGGTCTCTCATTACATAGCCGCAATGCTAGCAGTTCTCGCAGTGGAAGCATTGATTTTAGTGACTGACCACATATTTAGAGAAATTATATTGTGGTTTTAAGGTGTATTTAATTAGTGGACTTGTAATCTCACATTCTGCTGCTATGAGTGGATTTCTTAATAGATGGCTGTTTATGCATACACGATGCTTTGGTTATATAAAGATTTAGTTTTTAGCAGGTCTCACCTCAAACTTCTAAGCAATTGTATCCATACGGAAAGTACTCAAGATTCAGTTAATTAAATTGTGGGCATCATTTTAAATTGATGTATTGGTTTCAATTCAAAAACATTTTGGATTGAAATCGAATGAAAATTATGAAAATCTTAGCGGATGGTCATATATATATATATATATATATATATATGCTTTCTAACAGAAAGTTATATTATTTTTATTTAATTGTTGATTTTTAACGCAGAAAATTGAATCAAAATAAAAATTTTTACTTGTTATTCGAGCAATCAGGTGTGTGTGTATATATATATATATATATACACACATTTTCTAATAAAAAGATATTATTTTTATTTAATTGTTATCAGTTGACCAAAATTTCAATTTAATATTTGATTGATTTTTGGATCGGTATTGATTTGATATTTTTTATTCACCTTTGTCTATGCGTCTATTTTAGTATTTTTATTTGTTTCCCCATGTTTGGTGCAGTTTTTAGTCCCCAATTTTAACTTATTTCATAATCTTATTTCTCATTTTTCATGAAATTACTAAAAATTTTCCACCTACTATTCCGTTGAAGGAAACAGTCTTTTTGTTCAAAAAGAGGGTGTTGGACTAGGATGGTTAATCCTAAGTCTATAACCTCTTTTGATCTTGACAAAGTAGATTGATCATCACTATTATTTCAAATAAGTGTTGATTTTGCAGAAATAAATAAATCTCTCAAGAAGAAATAAAAGGAGTTGATAAACTCCAAAGTGACATGTAAATCACGACCGCAATTTAGGATTCGTGACTGAGACTCATGTTAAGGCGTGCTGAAATTCAAGCAGACAAAATCACAGAGCCATTCTCGGCCGCGACTTATGGAAAAGAAGAAGCCAAAATGTGACAGACGAATTCGCGGTGAAAGTGACGCCCTAGTCGCGACCGCAAATTTCAAAGTAACTCAAGAGGGAAGCGAGTCTACAACTACAACTTGACAAGTGTCCCAAAAGATTGTTGGAAGTCAAATTTCGCAGAGACATCTTGTTGGTAGCGACTGCGAATCTTGAGGAAGAAATATGACCATTTTGACAGACAAATTCGCGTTCTCTGTCGCGGCCTGTACAAGAAAACTTGCGACCGCAACTTCTAAAAGTAGGTAAAAGACAAGGACTATATTCTCCTGGTGAACTAATAAGAAGCTGTCACGTGGACTAGCCGTTAGACACAAATGTGGTTTGCCTTGAAGAATTTAGATTTCACGACCGCGAAATGCAGTAGCGATAGCGATTTTATCCTGACAAGCATTTAATGCAGAATCTGTCAAGCATGTCTCAAAGATTTGATGAGCTATGATCTGCAACGTCTCTTTGGTGAAGTTTGGCTATAAATACACCACCAAACAGCCATGAATAAGGTTGCTAAGGAATTTATTACAAGTGGTTAAAGTTCTCAATCTTTGCTACTCATTTTCTTCATTTTTTTTTTTATGAAATTGTAATTGTTAGGTGTGAGCATTAAACACCAAGTTGTGAGATTGTTGTGTTAGCTTGTAAAAACACTTCAAGAAAGGTTTAAGTGTGAGCCTAGTAAAACGTTTGAGTGAGGTTGTGTGTTAGCCTAAAAACACATTATTGTAAGGTTGTATGTTAGCCATCAAAACACAAGTTGTACAAGTTGGGTGTGAGCTTGAAAACACCATTGAGATAGTGAAATACCCAATTGATTAATTGGGGAGTGGACATAGGCTCAATTATACCCGAACCGCTATAAATCGATTGTCTCCCTTGTACTCTTTCTTCTTCCCCTTTTCCTTGTTGTTGAAATATTTATACACCAATTCAACCCCCCTTCTTGGTGCCTAGGGACAACAAGTGGTATTAGAGCAAGGTTTTCACAAATCAAACCTTCATTGGGTGAAACAAGATTATGGCATAAGAAGTAAACCACTCACAACTAAGGCTATACTTTGATGGAATTGACTACACTCATTGGAAGTATAGGATGGAGATCTATCTTGACATAGATGTGGTGGACCTTTGGGATGTGGTAATCAAGGAATGGAAGCCTCCTACAAGAGTTGTGGACGACAATGAAGAACTAATCCTAAGGGATGAATGGGTTGAAGCTCACCGAAAGTCAAATGGCAAGAACAAGAGGGCAATGACCATTCTCCTAAGCTCACTTTGGAAAGAAGAGATTGAGAGAGTGCAACATTGTCAAACTGTACATGCCATATGGAAGACTCTAAAGAACTATCACGAAGGCACAACCTTAGTCAAGTCAAGCCATTTGGAGATGTATGTCACCAAATGGGAACTCTTCATGATGAAGGACAACGAAAACATCACGAAAATGACTAATCGCCTCTTGTCCATCGTCACCAATATGAAGAAGTTTGGAAGAGCACTCACCAATTATGAGGCAAACACTAAAATCCTTAAAACTCTTCCTCTTGACAAATTTAGGGCTAGGGTGTGCATCATTCAAGAATCCAATCTAGAGATTGGAAAGGTCCCAACCGATGTGCTTATTGGCAAGCTCTTGACTCATGAGTTGGCCATTCAAAAAGATGAGCAGATGAAGAAGCTAAGGGGCTAAGGTAAAAAACTAGAAAAAAGAACCATGGGCCTCAAAGCTTCAACAAGGGAGAAAGAAGTAGACACATCCTCAAGTGAAGAGGATAGTGATAAATAAGGAGAAGAGTTAGCCATGCTTTCAAGGAGAACCAAGGAATTGATAATGAGGAGAAAAGAGAGAAGAGTCTTCAAGAAATCAGCCCAAAGCCCAAAAAAAAGAACAAATGATGTCACATGCTATGAATGTGGCAAACAAGGGCACATGAAGCATGAATGTCCCAAGTTGAAGAAGAAGAAGAAAAGATGGGACAAAGAAAAGAAGAAAAGCTTCTCTGCCACTT
>CATIWR010248772.1:0-13591 GCA_949677035.1 Omphalea diandra
ATATATATATATATTAACATTGATGAAAAATAATTATTGTAATTCATAGCATTTTAAGTTTTGAAATTATATGATATAAACAGATATAAAAAAATATATTACTTTTATTTTTTATTTTAATTAATTTAATTTAATATATAAAAATGTTAACAATATATTTTTATTAATTATTTTATAAATTAACAATTTAGAGATAATTTATCAAATATTTAATATCAAATTTATATAAATTATCAATTATTAATAACGGTTATATTTGTAATTAAGAAATTATAATTTTAAAAATAAATGAAAATTAATTTCACAGTAGTTTTAATAACATATTTGAATCTAGAAACCAGTGGATTACTATTGATCAATAACAATATGAAAAATTATTTTTGAGAAATATATTTTAAATAAGTGGTACGCCATGTCTAAAAATCACTTTTAGATATGAGCAGTCAATGTCTGTTCATGCATACATCTTCTAAAAGAAATACATCTCATCTCACACCAAATATACTTTTAAAAAATTAGGATTATAAATTAAATATCGTTTATCATCGACTACACAACGAAAAAAATATATTCAAATTCTAGCTATAAATTCGAGGATATACACTTGAGAATTCATATTAAAAAAAAGTGTTTGCTATTTTGCTACTGTTAAAACAAATCTGAAATTATTTGACTAATGAATACAATAATAAATTACATAAAAATAGAAAAGATAAAATTTTACATTATTCTATGGCAAAAAGAAAGTTAATGCATTGATAAATTAAAAAGTACAAAATGAAATGGAGAAATCACTTAAACAAACTCTATGCACAGATAAAAAAACATGATCAAGCTAACAAAATTAAAAACAAAAGCTTTAGAGTGAAGTCTTAAAGGATTTGCACCCAAGACCTCTTCAATCCGTGCATCAACTTTTCTCGTCTTAGCAAAGCACACTATATAATTAATGAAAATTTGAAAAATGACTTTAATTATGGGTGGATTTTATATTAATAAATTTAATAATACTGTGAAATAATGTTATTTATTCTAATAGTAAATAATAGTTTTTATCTAATATAATATTTTTAATCTTATCTAATTTAATAGTAAATAATAATTTTATCTAATTTAACAATGAATTATTAATTATAATATTATAATATAATAATGTAAACGACACTGTAATTTTCAGTTCAATTGTGATGTTTAAGTTAATTGTGAGAGTTGGAGGAAACATAGAAATTCAAGTTTGGATATAATGTGGGAGGATTACCTTACAGTCTTCACCATATTGACGTTTTGATAAATAATATAGTGTGTATGAGTTAAAAGTATTAAATACACTAATGAATTTGAATATAAGTGACAATAAAAGATAATATAAACGGTTTCATTAAATTTATTTATGAACTTGTATTATTTCGTCAAAATGATTCTTTATCAATATTTTACACATTATTATACTTCTATTTAACTTATATATTCAAATATTTACTGCAGTTAGATAAATGAACAAAATTATATGATTAGAAAATGCATTTAAGAGAACCACACTCATATGCATTTCAATAAAAACACAATTTTTCTTAAATTCCAAAATTTTTAAGTTTTCAAATTCCCAAAACACAGTTTCACTTTGACGCACTAATGTCTTCATGGAGTAACAATTATACTCATTTATTCAATTGTAACAGATGCAAAAGAAATTGGTTAAACAAGAGTATAATAGTGCGTAAAAATACTGATAAGAGATAAATTTGATAAAATAATATAAATTCAAAAGTAAATTTGATGAAAAAATTTATTTTTTCTTTTATTATCAGTTAAGAATAAATTCATAGGTGCATTAGTATTTTAGCTGTGTATATGCAAAGGTGGAGATTTATTAAGATTTATAAATGGCTAAAGAAGACTCAAAAACTATTTACTCTTTTCGTTCTAAAAAGGATATCATTTTAGAAAAAAAATTTTATTTCATAATACTTGACGTTCTATAATTATTAATGAACATTAATTAATCTTTTTTAATTTTATTATTTTTATCTTTCATAATAATTATTTTTTTAGAGTGACAATAATTTATAAAAATAATTAATTGAGAGTAATGTAATCTTTTTTATATGTAATAATACCTATTAAATATAATTTTTAATATATATACAAAAACCTTAAACGATAACTATTAAAAAATAGAGAAAGTATTTGAAATTCGCTATCAACCTTAAAAAGTAAAAGCTAGCATTTGCCTAGTTGCGTTGTGTCGTGAAGATTTCAATGGAATTTTGTTTCACGATGAAAAATAGGGATGTAACGACGAAGATCTCAAAGAATTGGCAAGCTTTCATAATATTTTAGATGTGCGCATTATCCGATCCTTGTTCGTTGGGTGCATTCTTCTATTGCTAACCACAATAAATGCAAACTACTTCAGTTTGAGTCTATATGACTTAAAGATGCTTCTTGCAAACATAAAAATAAAAATAAATAAATAAAAGTATTATAGCCAGAATCAAGGATGCAAATGACAGTTGGGTAGATGATGAACAAGATATCTCATTTTTTCTTTTTCCAATTTTGTTTACTGCTCCAAAACATCTAAGAATGGACAATATGCTTAACTCAATTGAAACTAAAGTGATCTATGATATGAATCAGAATCTTTTAAAACACTTCATTAGTTATGATGGCTCTAAACTGGATGCACTCGATGAAAACTGTGAGACCAGATGGTATGCTTGCTATTTTTATAAATCTTTTAGGCCCATTATCGAAAATAATATCTTATTTGTTGTCTTTTTTTTTTTTTGAATCATAATCTTGATCTACAGTATTAAACCACACATATATTGCACTAATTTCCACAATTAAGAATCTACGGAAAATCAAAGAGTTTATACCCATTAGTCTTAGTAATAATTTTAAAATTCATTATAAAAACCATAATAAATAAATTTAAAATCATTTTATTTGATATTAAACACCCTACTCAAGTTGCTTTCATCTTAAAATGACTAAGAGCATTTCTAATATACTTTTCATCTGATTAAAATTTTTTATTTTAAAAAGATAATAAAAAAATTGCCTCCAATGCATTCTCAATTTTTTATTTTAAAGTAAAAAGTTAGTTTGACTTTTTTCAGATAAAGAGTTAAACTCTACTCTCTACTTTAATTGTTATTAAAATATTTCAATTTCTTATATAAGATGTTAACTAATATTTTATCTGTTTTTATTTTATTTATTGAATTTTTTTTCTTTTTTTATCTCACAATAATCATATAATTTTAATGAAAATTTTTTTAAGCATTAATGTTTATTGGATAAAATAAAATAAAAATTAAAAATGTCAAAAGTGTATTGAAATTGTACAAAATTTTTCACTTTTTAGATTTAAATATTTTTCAAAATACTTTTTATTGTGTAAAAAATGCTCTTTTAAATAAAGAACACCATTAAAGAATCTCTAATATTATATATAATGCTTTATTAGCTTTTTAAGTTTTTCATGCTATGAAATCTTAAAAAATATAATAAAGGTGTTTTGAACTTATCACTTGATGTATGTACTATGGCGAACATTTAACTAGTTAAGATCAAAGTTAATTAATTTTTTGATTGCCCCTTTTCCAACTATAGTACACCCCTCTCAAATATACAAATATTTTCACAAATATGCATATGGTTATTCTATGCTCCACAAATCGAACATTACTATTATATAGTTGAACTTTAGTTAGATTTATTAAATCATATCTTCTAACAATTAAAATATAGTGGATAAATTCTTCTCTTTATTACATATTCCTTTCCTATGTTCTCCCTCTAAAGATATTTATTTCTTATATTCTCATGTTTGCGTTCCTTTAAATCATCCTTTTGTTTTTGTATTTTTATTCATGGCAAATTCAATATCCCAATGTACTGTAAATTTTATTTTGTTAACTATTAAAAAATTAATGGAACTTCTATGTGAAAAGAAAAAAAAATCATATTCAAAATTTCACATTCATAAAAAAATGAAAAAAAGAATAATCAGATTAAATTTAATTGGCTCAAAAAGCATATTTTTAAAATTAAATCATCACTTATTTACTATCTCCAAAAAGTAATTACACATAGAGCTTTTTTTTTTTAATGAATTGTTATTGTTATTATTTAAAAGTTAGGTAGTCAAATAAAATACATTTTATTTTTACTTCGTAATTTTCTATAACCAATAATAATAATAAAGGTACTTTTTTTTTGAAATCATAAAGGTACATTTTTAGAAACTTGATTTTTTTATTTGATTAATTTCTTTAAAAAGTGAAAAAAGAATTTAACATTTTTTAATATATAGAGAGAGATTTCATATTAATAAAATTCAAATTTAATATCCACTTTAATTTGATTTTACTATTAAATTAGAACACTAATAAAAAAGAAAGTGACTAACTTCATGCTAAACAAACCATATCAATAAGAAAAAAAAAAGATAAAAAACTATATACTAGATTATATATTAATACTTAACTCTAATATTTTGAGTTATATGATAAATTAATTAAAAAATTTTAATTATAGTTGTTATTATATTTATAACTATTTATAATTTTTTTTTTTGAAAGTCAGATATAACTATTTATATTTAAACATTATGTAATAACGAAATTTCCAAATTGGATCCTCTCGTTCTCTGCTTTCTTCTATCCTCCCTCCAAATTTAAAACACAACGAAAACACCACTCCAGAAACCAAATCATCCTCTTTCCATTCCTCAGAAACTGCCCCACACAACTCCGAACAACTAAAATGGCACCAATTGACCCTCACTCCTTCACTGACTCCACCCACCCACTCACCACCCACATCGCCCTTTCCCTTTACTTCGACTTCCCTTCTTCAACCATCCACTCCACCGCTCTTCTCTCGCTCTCCGCCCCGCACACGGGCCCTCTCTCCCTCGACACCCGCTCTCTCTCCATCCACCAAATCTTCGATCCACTTACCCTTTTCCCTCTCCCCTCCCCACCCTATCAAAGGCCAACACCTGTCCCTCTCCCTCCAAAACCACTCCAAAGTCTTAATCTTTTTCTCCACCGCTGCCGATTCATCCGCCCTCCAGTGGCTCTCTCCGCTGCAAACTTTTGGAAAGACCGACCCTTTTGTGTATACCCAGTGCCAATCCATCCACGCCCGCTCCGTCTTTCCTTGCCAGGACACGCCAGCGGCGCGGATTTGTTACTCGGCGAAGCTGAACGTGCCGCATCAACTGTCCGCTGTTATGTCGGCGCGGCATTCCGACCGCCGGCCTCCTGTGAGTGGGGATGTGGATGTTGGTGGTTGTTTTGGGTTTGATTTGGGGGCGTTGTGGTGCGCGGAGGGAAGGGTGGTGGAGGAGTTTCTTATGGAGCAGCCGATTCCGCCATATCTTTTTGCGTTTGCGGTTGGGGAATTGGGGTTTAGGGAGGTGGGTCCCAGGACGAGGGTTTATTCGGAGGCAGTAGGGGAAGTGTTGGATGCGGCCGCGAGGGAGTTTGCAGGAACGGAGGAGATGATTAGGCAAGGGGAGAAGCTGTTTGGGCCATACGAATGGGAGAGGTTTGATTTGTTGGTGTTGCCCCCCAGTTTTCCTTATGGTGGGATGGAGAATCCTAGGATGGTGTTCTTGACACCGACTGTGATCAAAGGGGATGCTAGTGGGGCTCAGGTTGTGGCCCATGAATTGGCTCATAGCTGGACTGGGAATTTGATTACTAATAAGAACAATGACCATTTTTGGTTGAATGAGGTAATTTTGTTTAATTCGCTCTTTACTATGTCTGTGAAGAGTGGAAAAGTGAGGAATTAGTGAGTTAAAAAAATGTGTGTGTGTATGTGTGTATTTTATTTGCTTGCATTGAGCTGGTCAACTGTTTTTATTGGTGAAATTGTTTTTCTTATGTATATATCTTATTTTGTTTTCATTATTTGTCTAACTTTACATCTCAAAAATATCTGTCTTGATGTTAAATTGGATTATAGAGGAATTACTGAATTTTCGAACAGCTTTAGTTATGAAGTGAGTTCTTTTATTTGTGCTATGTTGAAGCATATTTGTTTCATATGAGCTGTTATAAGTTCCTTATTTCTGTTGTAGGGCTTTACAACATATGCCGAAAGGAGAATTGTTGAGGTTGTGCAAGGAGAAGACAGAGCTATACTGAATATTGGAATTGGATGGAAGGGTTTAAATGAGGAAATGGAGAGATTTAAGGACAACTTGGAGTTCACGAAACTTAAAACCAATCAGGAAGACGTGAACCCTGATGATGTGTATTCACAAGTTCCATATGAGAAGGGTTTCCAGTTCCTTTGGCGCATAGAACGTCAGGTATGTTGAATTTTTTTGTTTTTTTGATTCAGAGATTTATCTGTGAAAAATATCCTCACTACTTTTGTTTTAACTTTGGAATTCCTAGATCGGAAGATCTGCATTTGATGAGTTCCTCAAGAAATATATTGCCACCTTCAAGTTCAAATCAATTGATACAGAGATGTTTCTTGATTTCTTGAAAGCAAATGTCCCTGGAATAGAGAAGGATATTGATGTACAATTATGGACTGAGGGTACTGGCATCCCTCCAGATGCATATGAACCAGTTTCCAACATGTATACGAAGATAGTATCCCTTGCAAATGAGTTCAAGCTTGGGAGGATGCCTAGGGAGGATGAAGTTGCTGATTGGCAAGGGCAGGAATGGGAGCTCTATTTAGAGAACCTGCCCAAATCTGTTGAAGCTTGTCAGGTAGTTATAATAACTATCAGTTATGATTTCTTGAATCTTTACCTGTAATTGCTTGGTCTTCCTTATCTACATGTGATTCTCCCTTAGAACTATTTCTATTGTTGCATTAGATCTGTTTCATGATATGTGCATGTACAGGGAGTAAGCACTTAAGGTTTTGGAAAAATATTCAACGATTATTATGCAGGATAAGGAATTAAATCTGTTTGTTTTCTGCCAACTGCTTATTTTTATCATATGTGATAATAAGTTAGAATAATTGTTCTCAAATCTGTAAATTTGTGAATGATGCATTTGATCACTTAAAGTGGACGTGTTGTTGAGATACACTCCAAAAGTTGGTCAATGACTTGCCTTGTCATTTTTCTTTTTCTTTTTTTAAGAGGGGGAGGGGAGGGGTACACAGAGAGAGAGAGAGAGGATTTGAACTTTGGTCCTTGCCCAAGTGCTTGGTGCACTTTATTGCTAGTCGATTCCTGCATGTACTCCATGTCATTTTGTTGCTCGAAGTTGAATGTGGTTAACCTCAATGGATCCTTTATATGTTGGTTGAATTAATATAGGAAATTGAATTCCAGCTCTTGCTTTCTTTCGGAAACAAATTTTACTAACTTTATTAACCTTGAAGATTTGTTTGCCTCACTCTTTACTAAGTTTTAGGCATGTTCCTTTTGCATTGTTTAAGGATGGTCATTTTGAGTTTATTTTTTACCTTAAGAGTGCCTGTAATGATTACTTGGACAAGGTTGTTAAGATTAGTGCAAAAACCTATGAAAATCTTGCAAAACATATTTTGAGTCTAGACCCAGGCGATTTATCTTTTCTACTACAGGGTATTCAGAGTCTTAATCTTGGTAATTCTGTCAGAAGTTTGCTATACAAGTGATGTTATCAGTTATCTTGTGCTTATTGGCTAATTTATGCTTTTGTATTATTTCTGCTGTGTGTTTGCTTTGTTTGAGCTGATACATGTTTTTGTATTTTTCACTTGATGTGCTGAAGTTCGAATTATTTCTGTCATGTCTAAAAGGCAGGTAGTGGTTGTAGAAGTGAGATTACATTTCTAATGGTTATACATCTGGTTCATGTTGCAGATCTTAGCTTTAGATGCACGCTACAGGCTGTCAGAATCAAAGGATTATGAGGTGAAAGTAGCATTTCTTCAGCTGACCATTTCATCTGGCTGCAGAGATTACTATAGTGTGGTGGAAAAAACTTTGAAGGAGGTTGGGAGGATGAAGTACCTTCGTCCACTCTACACTGCTCTGGTTCAAGGCACTGGAAAGGAAGAACAAAAGATTTTTGCTAAAAGGGTCTTTGCAGAGGCTCGTGAATCTTATCACCCTATTGCTCAAGGTGTTGTTGAGTCTATCTTAGCTAAGCACATGTAGAATGAACATGGTTGCCAAACCTAAACTGGATCTTTTGTGACTGTATCCTTAGTGGAATGGAAACATCCTATATTTTTGACACATTTTGTTTGCTGATACTGCCAATTATAAGAAATATAACTGCTGCTTAGTCATGCGTGGACATTCACTCGTTTGTCTTTTGTAGGAACGAGACCGTTCAATTGAAAAAAGAAATACTAAAGCTGTGTCTTCACTCTAAATTACTCTCTTCACAAGTTAGCCGGAGTGATCATAGTCCAAAAGAGAGGCCATGTTTGGTTTGCTCTTACTCATGGAATGCAAGTTTTGAAATGGGATATCGTTTTCTTATCTGGTTGACAAGAAATCCAAATTTTTATGATATTTCTTTTAAATGTGAATAATTGAAATTATTTTTTGAAATACATCTACTTTTGAGTATAAGGATCTAGATATTAATGTTTATACCCATTTCACTTTCAGAGAGTACCAGATTTGCCCACTGACTTAGGTTGCCTTAATTGATAAGCTGTCTGTGACCGCCCACTCACATGCCCCTTCTGCACTTTTACCTAATCAACTCTTCAGCATCTCTAGTGCTTGTAGACCTCAGCCGCAGCCTCTCTTTTTTAACTTGAGATCTTTGAAGTAACAATGAGACTACGCAAAATCTACCTGCCTGCTTGTTTTGATACACAACACAGCATAAGAAACATATTTGCTTGAAAAGATGATGGAGCCAAACTGCCAAACCAGCAATTTCTTAGGTTGAAAATGGTTTGTCAATTGCTTTACGTTCATGGTCTGCTTCTTCTAATACTCAAATCAGCGGTTCAATGTAAAATGCTACCCTACTCCTTTTGATTTGCTTCTGTACCTGCTTTTATTTAGATATTCAATATTATTGTTGTATTTGCAATGGAGAAAATTATTATTCTAAAAAAATAAAATAACATATTTTGAATCTAGAAACTAGTGGATAATTATTCCATAATATTGTAACAGAAATTATATTTGAGAAAAATGAGTACTTATTGTCTATTCGCACATATTCTCAAAAAAATGAAAAAACATCTCATTCCAAATATAACTTTAAAAAATTAGGATTTGAAATTTTATTTTTTATTATAAATGCGAGGATATATATATTATTAGCTTGATTAATATGCATATACACTTGAAAATTATCTGTACTCAAATTATAATGCTTGGAATTGATAATAAATTGCTTGTTATTAAAAAATCTCTTGCTAGATATTATTATCGTTTTTTTCATTATATCTTACATGCAATTTTTAAAATTTATAAAATAACAAACAAAAAATTAAAATATTGGATACTAAAAATTAAAGTATTAATTATAGCTTTGCATTATAAATCAATTAGCTTATCCAAAATTCAAATTAAATTTTAAAAAACTAAAATTTTCACCAAGAAAGTGGAACCCACCAAAGCGATGGACGGTCCAGATCAAGTTTCCCGTGACTCACGTTTATCTTATTATGGTACGTTTGCTTCAAAATAACTATTATTTTCATCACATCCATAATCTGTTCCCTTGCACTTCTCTGTTTATTCTTCTTCGTTTCTCTTTAAAATACAGAAAACAAAGAAGAACAGGAAGTGTAGAAATGGACGATTACACAAGAGAAATGATGGACCTCAAGACACTTGTTACTCGAACCCTTGAGAAGAAAGGCGTCCTCGCTAAGATCCGAGTATTGTTTTCTTCTTATTTACCATTCAACCCCTCCAATTTTTTGTTTTTAAAAATTTTGCACGCATGTCATGCTTGGTTGCCCAGAAATTGATACTAAAGATTTGGGCAGTTGAAATAGAGGATTTAACGTAGTAGGTTATTCGTTTAGTCGGATCTAATGCTGTAAAGATCCTATTTTTATCTCATTTTATGTTTGGTAATTGGTCTGGTATTTTGTAGATCTTGTTTGACGTCTATCGGTTTCGACTCTTTTTGTTGATATTTTGTTTTTTTTTTTTTGAAGGATAAAATATTGTTTACTTTTTTTTTTTTTTTTAACATCTAAGATTTATACTTCCAACATTGGTGAAATTATTATGTTTAATTATTTATTGAGATTGAGTGAGATAGAGCATATCTAGAGCATGTTTGGTATTGCTATTGCAAAAGGCCATTATTGCTGGCTAAATTACAATATTTTTAAGGTTTGGGGATACTTTTAGCATAGTCATGAAACGTGGTTTAATTACTTTGTCAAATCTAATTCAATAGTTATTTGCAAAAGCATCAAATATGATCGTCATTTTCTTTAAAAACCAACTTTTGGCTCGCAGAAATCAACTTCTAATAATCTACTATCAGATATCAAAGAGGATTCTTCTAGTTTTTTGCCCACAAGTTTCTGTCAGCAACTGCAGTGCCCAACATACACTTAATTTAGTAACCTTAACTGTTATTCCATTGGTGATTAAGTGGTGCTTTGTTTCTTTATTATCAGTGTGGCTCGTGTTCCCTATGTTCATATTTCTTTCTTTGTTATTTACTTAGTTTGTTTTGGCTGCTAGGCTGAACTCAGGGCTAGTGTATTTGAAGCAATTGAAGAGGAGGATAGGGTAATTGAGAAGGAAGGAGGTTTGGCTCCTGCATTGTTAGGGAGCTGCAATGACCGCGCCAAACAACTTCATGCTTCTCCTTCAGGTTGCACCTTTTAACATTTTTGTTTCAAAAGTATAAGAGTGCTAAAATTTTCTTTTCTATTGTTGGAGTTTTTATTTGATTTATTTTTGCTGATCTGTAATCCTTATGGCATTTGTATTGTTGTGTTCATTGAGCCAGCAATAGCAGTAGGTAGTGTGTTTAAAGCGTATATAAGTTCTGTATAGAAAGTTATTTGTTCTTTGAATGATGAATGCAGTAAACTATTTCTCTCTGTAGAACAAAATTTTTAAATTTCTTTGTAGAAGGAGAGTACAATTTCGAACCTTTGTGATGGGTGTTCTTTTTGAAGTTAAACTTGAAAAGGTGGCATTTAGATTGCGTTGATTTTGATATGACTTTTTCTTATAGCATTTAAAGATTGAAAATTCACACTCTATTATAAACTTTTGTCGGTGCATTATTTTTTTTGGCATAACAAGAAGTTTATAGTCATTTTATGGTACATTATATCTTGAAATTTATTCCAAAGTTCTGGAAGATTGCTTTATCGTACATTGTGTTTTGATTTCTCTTTCCAAATGCAGGGAGGTTACTAACTGCACTAATATGTGAATATTTGGACTGGGCACAGCTAAATCATACGCTCAAAGTTTATCTGCCAGAGTGCAATTTGGTAATCAAGTAATTTTTCAGTGTGTTATTGCAGTGTTGTTACTACCATTTAAAATTTTTACTTTATTTTTTTCGCGAGTGTTAATTTGATTTTTCTTGTTTTATATTGCAGCAAAAGGATTTTTGGAAAACTGAGTTGAAAGAGTTCAGTAGCAAGAATGGTTATGATCTTAACAGAAATGGAGATAGTGGTCCTTTGCTTTTGGATGTTCTTGAAGGATTTTTGAAGTTTGAGGTTTGACCCTAAATTCTTCTTTCTGGATGTCAATCTTTTGAGGCTGATTTTTAAGGGGAAAGAGAAGCCTATCATTGTGTTATCCAGACAAATAATGGATCCAACACGATGCAGTTTCTTTTTGGCCTGATTATTTTGGAGTAATCTATACATAATTACTTATAGCAATCTCCTTATTAGTTTTCTTTGTTATGTCTGAGATTTTACTAAAATCATCAGTACATGAATGGGCGTTATGTGTAGCTTTCTGTTAAGTTGTCTAAAGATTTTTTAGCAGGAGCTTTGAGAGATTGCTCCACTTTCTAAAATACACTTTAGTAACATGGGTGTTTTTTGGCTGATTGCCTCATCTTACATGGATGAGAGGACTGGTCTTGACTATCTGAAATCTTGGGACTAATAGAAACCCCTAATTGTATGTGCCCGCTGTATTTTTCATAATGATTATTGCAATGCTGAAGTTATTGGGGCCTGTATTTTGAGATGTAATATAAAGTCACATTTATTTATTTTTAGTGGAGTAATTTTACTTTTCTGAAAAATAATGAGGAGTGTAGTAAGGAGTTTTACAATAGGTTTCTGAGAACTTATTGTATCAGATAAAGGAATACATGCTTTTGCTTTCATTTTCATGATGTGTTAAATTAGAAGTAAACCTGTGATGAAAGCCTGCCTTCATATATGTGTGCATGTTTGAGCAAACAGTAGATATAATTACATCGTCAAATTATTGAGGCTTCTCTTTTAAACAGTGTTTAAAATAAGTCCATAAAAAATTTGTTTGATTTGCAAATGAATTTCATCAAAAGAATTCATGTGTGCATGAATTCTAATGTTTGGATTTAATGTAGAATTTACTGCGAATTTATAACCTTATTAGATATTTAGTTTGCACTTTTAAGTTCGTAGTTTTAATAGCTTATGCTCCTTATCAAGTTAAAGTTTATTTGCAAATTCTATCAAAATTAATAGAATTAAAAATTTGAAATTCCAAATGAATTCTTTAATATACCAAAATGAAAGTGTGGTTTTGTAGATAGTTCCTATAACATGTTATGGAATTCATTTGTACCAAACAAGTTGTTAAGTATGAAATGTACTTGCAGACAGAAAATTAGTGATTATGCTAAATAGCGCTTCTATACTGGTTAAGTGCAGGAATGCTTTTCCAGCTAAAAGGAACTTGGAGAGGCTAAAGAGAGAGAGAGATTTGTTACTGTTACTATGAAGAGTAGCTGGGATGCTTATGTTAAGGCTGATAAATCTAAATACTTGGTGTACACAATTAAATTAAGTTTATAATACGAGTTCTCTCAGGCCATCAGGCAAATGAGCTATAGGCTGAGGATTACGCGAAGTTTTTTATGCTTTTGAAGAATTTGACATCTAATGCAATGCAAAATGGAACTCTTTGAGCTGTTTGGATGCTCTAACCAAAGGACTGATTATGATGACTGGGGAGGATCTAAATAGAAGAGGAGATTGAAATATGGAGAGTGATTTGTTGCTTAGAGTACGAACTTTGTTGAGTTATTATTTTAGAATTGAATTTTGTGATTATTTGTGAGTGATGAATCAGAGCACAAACTTTCTTGGTTTGTTTGTGGTATCACTTCTGGGTTTGATAGAAAGAAACATGGAAGAATTTTTTTTTTTTTTTTGGAGATGTGCCATGTTTGTGTTAGTTTGTCCACATGGTTAGAGCAAAATACAAGAAGGATTGTCATTTGCTGTTGAAGTTAATTTGTTTGGGTTCAGTTTAACTTGCTGTGCTTGGCTGAAGCAACTTTTTAGAATTCAGGAATCATGTTAATTTGGTTTTAAGTAGTGTCTTCTTTATGGTGCTCTACATCTGGAGCTTTTAGAAGAGTTTTTCTTTGCATTTTTTCTTGGGGGTTGGGGGGGGGGGGGGCGCTAGAAATTT
>CATIWR010248776.1:0-18250 GCA_949677035.1 Omphalea diandra
AAAAATCTAACTTATAATCTGCAAAACAACACTTAATGAAAGTATTAGAATTGATCAATCTCTATTGTCAAGATCAAAAGAGGTTCATGACTTAGGTTAAATTAACCTAGTCCAACACTTTTTTATTAATACTAAAGGAAATAGGAATGAAAATGTCTCTCAAAAGAACTTTTAATTTCTTTTTGGTCTTATTAAGGGACTTGCCATTAGAATGAATAAGTTTCTAATTAACCAATTTGCTTAATTGCATAAGTCTTACCATGGCCAAATGCTTTTTTCCCAAATAATTGCTACTACTAAACATATGGGTGCCCTAACCCTTCAAAATGAAGCCTTTCTCAAAATTTCCTAATCAGCAAATGTTAATCCCCTTGAACTTAATTATCTTTCAAATGCTAAAGCAATTAAAACTTTAACCTATGATTACTTGCTTGGAGCTCAAGAGGTAAGGCTTTAAGTGGCTTTTAAGTAGCAAAAGAGAAAAAGATTGGTACTTCAAAAGAGTGAAGAAGTCCAAGAACAAGAAGAAGTGGTACCCTCTACTTAACAACCCGTTCTCTATTCTCTTTCAAAAGCCAATATGGATCTCATATCCAAACAAATGTCTAAGATCTTTAAAAACCTAAATCTTCTCTCTCACCTTCATGGTGACATTGTAGAGATTTAAGAGAAATTCCAATTTGCACCTTATCATCTCTAGTATTTTGTATAGGAGGAAGGTGAGGAAGATGCAAACCAATTTTCTAGTTCTACTTTATGTTTTTCCTTTTCTGTGTTTTGCTTCCTTTTTTATTTGTTTTCTATTTTTCAAAATTGGATGGCCCTTAGTTAAGATCAAACATTCCAAATGTATGTTTAAAGTTTTATGTTGTTTGATTGTAGTAGTTAGGTTGATAATTTTGTGAAAATCTCTCTTTCAATTGCCTTGATTTCCAGTATCTTCTTATTTTCTATTTAATATGAATCAATGAATGTTTCTTGCGATTAGTTACATGAATGCTTGAATGTGTAATCCATTGACTTTCATCTCCAACTTCAACCCCCCATTCCTCTTTTTGATATTACAAAAGGGGTAGAGATAAATACTAATTAACATGTTTTATAAGTGATATAATTAAGGGATTAAGGGGGGAACTAATATTGATGGGGAGTCATTTAATCACTTTAAAATACTTTAACCTTGCTTATAACTTATTTGCAATCTTTGAGAAAAATTATTCTCTAAACACTTTTTAACTTCCATACACTTACAATATGTTAGGATATGCATGTTAGATAGGTTTTACTTTACAAAATCAATCTAGGTTGTCAAAATCAAGAATAGAGAGTGTTAGACCAAATTAGTCAAACTTGGTCAAATCATATTTTTTTTTATCTTGAAAAATTAGATTGATAGGTACTAATATGTGTATTGATTGTTGTTCTTATAGAATATAAGGTTAAAAAAAGTTAAAAAATAAAAAAGAAATAAAATCTCTAAGTTACAAAAACTAGCCTATAAGTTGCGTTGAGGACAATCATATTATGTCCTAGAACTAAGTCACGACCACTATCTCAACGATGGTGATCATTATTTTATTTTAAAATGGAACCATTTAATCCAATTTAGTAAGTGATCAGCTTCACATCCAAGAATCATATGTGATCCAAATCATGGTCAAGAAATATCCCTAGCGACCACGACCTCTTAACCTCAAAGAAAAGCACTATAATGGGCATTTGAGAACCCATTTGAATCATGCCATATGCACAAAGAGCCTGGAGAATAACTTTTCTCATGTCATGTGCCCACTTAAAGCTCATGACCATGATACCACAAACATGACTGCAACCAACCCTCTTGATGTGAGCACCTCGAATTTTGTGGTTACGCTTGAACTAGTGGAATTTTGCTTGCGACTCCTACCTTTTAGCGATTGTCGGGGGGTTTAGTAATAACCCCTAATCATGGCCCACAATTGGGATCAACAGGGGATCTTTCACAAGATAGAAGCCCATTTTCCAAAATATGGTCAATGGAGGACCAAGGTGGGACAATACATTTGTAACATCCTTAGGTGAAATTTTAAGTTACCACTGACTTTGGTCAAGACAAGAATCTTAGCAAGGATAAATTTTGAGCCTACCTAAGTCAATTAGAAGGCCCAATCTGTCTTCACTATATTAGAGATCAGCATCGTAAATTAGGTATGACTTAGGGAAGAGGTTAGGCACCCCCAAACCACCAGGTTGGGATATGGCCTTCAGGCATCTTTGGTTCATTTTTATATCTTGCTTGTATTATTCAATTTCTCATTTATCTACCTAAGCACATCCATCTAAGAAAGCCATCAACTATAACCAAATAAGTATGCAATGTTTGAAGGTGATATGCATGATGTAAGGAAATAATAAATAATATATACAAGGTAGGGATGGGAAATACATATTCAAATGGTGGAATTATCATGCAATTAACTAAAATAAATAACATGCAAAATTTAGTCTATAAACATAGGTCAAATGGAATGAAAATAGCCCCTAAATTTACTAAAAATGAAAAGAACCAAAAGGGAACAATACTACATTAACCTTGTCTTTTCTCCCATATTATTAGCCATGTTAGGGGTTAATTAAATGCCTAATCTACTATCCATATTCAGCATTAAACATACAAAGCATAATACGAAACATTCCACATGATAATAACATGGAATGGCTTCAATAAAGAAGGCATAGAACAACAAACATGCAAATAAAGATTAAGAAACACTTAAGGCATAATGTAAGTACCAAAATAAAGGGTCCTAAGATGATAAAATCCTCTCTTAACATGCCTTAGTCATCTTTGAAAGAATAGTAGAGGTTACAGTTCTAGCCATGAAAAGGCTAGTACGCAACTAGAATGAAAGAATGAATGAAACACCAAAAAAAAATGTTAAAAACCCTTTGGAACGTAATGCTAAACACTCAAATTAGGGTTCTTGGATAGTCAATCCTCTCCTAAATGCATATATGGTTAATGGTGCTACATGGAGAATAAGAAAAAAGGGGGTAGCCATGGAATAGGGCTAACCCATCCTCCACCATGATATGGTGAGAAGAATGATAAGTCCTAAAACCAAATAACACAAATTCTAATTGAAAAATGATATATCAAGGGGTCTTTGCTTCTATTGAACCTCTCCCTATCATCTTCACATGATCAAGCACATAAAGGAAATGAAGCATAAAGGAGAAAGCAAATGTGAGCCAAAACATGTATTTTGATTATCATAGCCTCTAAAATAATGAATGAAGGCCATAGGTCTTTGTAACCTACCCTATTCCTATTGTGGAAGACTCATAAAATCATAAAAGAATAAGAAAAATACATAAAACACAGAATAAAGTTGTATGAATAGTGTTGTGAGCAATAATAAAGGGTTGTACAAACCACATAATGATATTTATAGATCTCTCAGTGGTCTATACAACCCACTTGTTTGGTTGTACAGCCCACTAGGCATGTTGAAACCAGAAATTAAAAATTAAGAAAAAGAAAGGGAAGGAGAAGAATAGGGACTAAAGGATGAGTCCCTTTATTCCTTAAATATTTTCTTTTCCCCTCAAAGGCACTATGATGTTAGAAATTTCTCCAAATCCATAGAAAAAGAATGTTAATAGTTGATGCAAAGATTAGTTTTACCTTGGATATTTTAAGTGAGTATTTGGGGTTTGTGATTTTTATTTGGGTAGGGTGTTTTTAGGGTTTGATTGACAATTTTGACAGAGGTTGGTTAGGGTAAAATGCCCTCTCCTCCTCCCTTCGAAGGGAGGGGTATTTATAGAAGGGGAGTGACTGAACTAGAGATTATAATGGTTTTGGATATATCTTGTTTATCTCTAATCACATGAAAGTTCTAGAATTAAGGTTTTTAAAAGGGTTGTACATAACCTTTTTGCATGGTTGTACAGCTTTAGGGTCAAAGGGGAGACTAGTTATAAAACCTTCCAGTGTTAGGGTTTTAGTCATGGTTGTACGGCTATAAGGTCAGTCATACAGCCATGATTAATGGGTTGTACAACCCTCTAAATAGGGCTTAGTAGATTATGGGCTTGTTGTTTTGTTGGTTGGGCCCTTTATGGTATAGGTTTCGTTCAAGGTTTGTCCAAACTTTTGCCACTTTCTTAAGCACCATTTCTCATACTCTTTAGGAAAGAATTCAAGTAGTTTCTCATCATGGGGCTCGTATCTCAAGGACCCAAAATCTAGTGTTTACACTTGGAAATCCAAGCTAATATGAATAGGTTCACAAACTAAGTTATGAACCAATAATTATTAGCTTTTCTCTTAATGATTGTAGGGATGGGAATAAAAAAAAGTCTCTCAAAAGGACTTTTATTTTCTTCTTGGTCTAATTGATGGACATGTCATTAAAATGAGTAGCTTCCTAGTTAACCAACTTGCTCACTTAGATAAGTCTAAGAATGGCCAAATCTTATTTTCTTCTTAAATAATTGTCATCGCTAGACATGTAGGAGCCCTAACCCCTCAAAATAAAGCCTTTCTTAACATTTCTTATCCAATAAATTCCAACACCTTATTCCTTAATTATCTTCTAAATGTTAAAGTAATTAAACCTTGACATTCGAGTACATTCTTGAGGCTTAAGGGGTAAGGCTTCAAAAGGCTTTTAGGTAGTAGAAGAGAAGAAGGTTGGTAGCCCAAAAGGGTGAAGAAGTCCAAGAATAAGATGAATGGTACCCTTACTGAACAACCTATTTTCCTCCCTCTTTCAAAGCCAATATAGATCTCATTTCCAAACTAAGATCCTTAAAAGCTAAACCTGTTATCTTACCCTGATGGTGGCATTATAGATATCTAAGAGAAACTCTAATTTGCACCTTGTCACCTCTAAGATTTTGAAGAGGAGGAAAGTGAGGAAGATGTAGACCAATCTTTCTAAATTTCTAGTTTTATTTTATGTTTTTCTTTTGTTGTGTTTTATTTCCTTTTTTGTATGTATTTTTCATTTTCCAAAATTAGATGGCCCTTAGTTATTATCAAACATTCCAAGTGTATGTTTGAAGTTTTCAGTTGTTTTATTATATTAGTTGGGTTAATGATTTAGTAAAAATCTCTCTTTCAATTGCTTTGCTTTCCATTCTCTTCTTAGTTTTATTTAATATGAATCAATAAATGTTTCTCATGAATGGTTGCATGAATGCTTCAATGTGCAATCCATTGACTTCCCTCTCTAACTTTAACCCCCATTATTCTTTTTTATCTTAAAATTAAGGGGCATAGATAGTGCTAATTAACATATTATGTAAGAGATATGATTAAAGGATTAAGGGGGAGCTAATATCAACTGGGAGTCATTAATCACTTTAAAGTCTTTCACCTTAGCATTTAACTTATTTGCAATCTTCGAGGAATATTATTCTCCAAAAACTCATTGACTTCTATACACTTGTAATATGTTAGGATATGCATATTAGATATGTTTTACTTTGCAAAATCAATCTAGGTTGTCAAAATTAAAAAAGAGTAGAGTGTTAGACCAAGTCAATCAAACTTGGTCAAATATCATTTTTTTTAACTTGACAAATTAGATTGATAAGTACTAGCATGTGCATTAAGTGTTATTCTTATAAAATATAAGGCTAGAATAAGTTAGAAAGTCAAAAGAAAATAAAATTTCTAAGTCACAAAAATTAGCCTATAAATTACACTAATAAGGATAATTGATCAGACCAAGAACTAATTCACAATTATTATCTCAAGCATTGTGATTGCTATTCACTTTAAAAATAGAACCATTCAATCTAATTTAGTGTGTGGTCAACTTTACATCTAGGAATCATAGTCCAATCTAAATCATGATGGGTGAATCACCCTTGTGATCATGACCATCGAACCTTAAAGAAAAGAGCTCCAATGGACAATTAAGAACCCATTTAAATCATATCATGTCTCTAAGGATGTATTAGACCATTTGAAGCTCATGATCGTCATACCACAGGTGCGACCACGACCTTCAACCTTGAACCAAGAAGTCCAAGCTAGTATGAGTAAGTTCTCAAACTAAGTCATAAACTAAGAATTATTATATTTCTACTAATACTAAAAGGGGATGGGAATGAAAATGTCTTTCAAAAGTGTTAGCTCTTGTTCACCAAGAAAGAAGGTTGAATTGGTGGGCAATTTTAATTTTGGAAGAAGGGTTAATTAAGCAAATGTAAGAAGAAGTAGAAAAAGAGTGGAATACATAGAGATTTATAGTGGTTTGAGTATTGACCAACCTACATCCACTCCTCAATTATTCCAATTAGGTATTCCACTAATTCGTAATGGAGTTTCCAAGCTTACACCTCACTTTACAACTTGTGTTTTACAAAGGCTCACACACAACCTTACAAGTATTTTCTAAGGCTAACACTCAAACTTATATAAGAGTTTTGTATTATCTCACTTTCAAACCCAATCTCAAAGGATGTTTAAAGCTCACACCAAACTTTTTACAACTCAATAATAAAGAGTAAAAAATAGAGAGAACGTTGAGAAAAAAATTTATAAGAGTTTGGCCTTAGTAAATGTTATTTTCTTACATTTATGTCTATTTGGTGGAGTATTTATAGGTTACTCCCACCAAAGAGATGTTAGAAACAAAACTATGTCATAATCTCCAAAGTTGATGGCAAAATCCAATATGAACTACTTGTCAATCAAATGTTGTTATTGAGACAAGGAATTATGGTCGCGACTCAAGTTTTGCTCTGAATTTTGCTTTTTCGAGGTTGAGATCTTCAATCATGTCTAAGGCTAGTAGATGTGTCATTTTTGCATTGATTTATCTAAAAGATGTAGTTGTTTAAGTATTTTATGTGCAATTGAAGATTGTGGGCACTACTTTTATCTTGCGGGTGCTACCATGATCAAGCTGGTAAACATAAACACTACTGCCCATCGCAAATCCAACTAGAGTCTAGGAGTGATGCAGCTTGAAAGGTTGTGATCGCTACAAAGAGGGTTGTTATCGTGATTTTTATTTCATTAGCAATTCTTAAGACATATGGCTTCATCTAGTTGGTTACCTAAATCCCTCAAAGTTCTCTTGATAGTCAAGATCGCTAAGGGTGTCACAAACCAAATTACGAAGTCGATTATCCAAAATGTGTCAAGCTTTGATTGGGATAACGTTCGTTATTTACTTGTAACGAGCATGATTTATGAGTGCTTCTTGATTATAGGTTCCTTTTAACCTTTAATGAAATGGCAACTTTATTTTTGCAATCACCATACTTAGAGTCTTTTAATCTATATTGCTAAGATTAAAATAAAGTTTGACGTAGATTTGACTAACTTAGTCTAACAAAAGAACTTTTATTTCCTTTTTTATCTTATCGAGAGACATGCCATTAGAACGAGGAGGTTCCTAGTTAACCAGCTTGCTCACTTGGATAAGTCTAAGTTTGGCCAAATCCTTTTTTCTTCCTAAATGATTGCCATTGCTAAACATGTGGGAGCCTTAACCTCATAAAATGAAGCCTTTCTCAAACTTTCCTATCCAACAAATGTTAAAAATCTTAACCTTAATTATCTTCTAAATGCTAAAGTAATTAAACCTTTAACATATGAGTACTTGCTTGGAGCTTGAAGGATAAGGCTTCAAGAGGCTTTTAAGCAGTAAAAAAGAAGGTTGGTACTTTAAGAGGGTGAAGAAGTCCAAGAATAAGAAGAAGAGGTACTCCTTACCCAACAACCCATTTCTCTTCCCCTTTCAAAAGTCAATATGGATCTCATATCCAAACAAATGTCTAAGATCCTTAAAAGGCTAAACCTTTTCTCTTAACCATATGGTGACGTTGTTCATATCCTAGAGAAACTCCAATTTCCAGCTAGTCACCGTCAAGATTTTGAGAAGGAGGAAAGTGAGGAAGATATAGACCAAATCTCTATAAATTTCTAGTTTTATTTTATGTTTATCCTTTTTCAATGCTCCTTTTCCTTTTTTTTGTATTTTATATTTTTCAAAATTGGATGGCCATTAGTTGGGGTCAAACATTCAATGTGTAAGTTTGAAGTTTTGTGTTATTTGATTGTATTACTTGGGTTGACCATTTAATGATGTCGAAATAAGATGGTTAATCCTAAGTTTTAGATCTCTTTTGATATTGACAAAGGAGACTGATCAATTCTAATGTTTCAATTAAGTATTGTTTTGCAGTTTTTTGTTAGTTTATAAACTAAAAGTTGGATGGAGTTCATAATCTTTGAAGAAAGCAAAGTGTCTCTTGATTCACAACCGCAACTTCAAATATCGTGACCGCAACTTAGCTTAAGACAGGTTGAAAATTGGACAAGCGAATTTGCAGGTCACTTCTCTGCCCCGATTCATCCTAAGATGGGAGTGCCAAAGTTACAAACATATTCGCGGTGAGTGTCGTGACCGCGACTTTCAAAGTAACTCAAGAGGGAATCAAGTCCATAACCACAGCATGACAAGTGTCCCAATTGTCCGTTGGAAGATAAAAATTGTGATGGCAACTTATGGGTAGTGATTGCGATTCATTAAGAAGAAAATGGACATTTTGATAGACGAATTCATATCCTAAGTCACGCCCTATACAAGAAAAATTGTGACCGTTACTTTTATAAGCAGGTGATAGGCAATGGTTATATTTTCCTAGTGAACCAATGCGAAGATGACATATGGACTAGCCGTTAGACACAAATGGGGATTTCCATCGCAATTTTTTGCTCCCGTATGGAAATTGGAAAATCACAACCATGAAAGAGTAATAGCGATCGCGAATGAAGCCTGACAAACATTTAATTCAAAATCTGCTAGCATACTTTAGAGATTTGCTACCAGTTTTATTGCAATGTCTCTTTATTGGGTAAAGGTTATAAGTACCTCACCAAACTGATGTAAATGCTAGAGAATTCATTAATTTGAAATCAAACTCTAGCAATTTTGCTACTCAATCTTTTTTATTCTTTAATTGATTGTTTGGTGTGAGCATAAACACCATTTGTAATAGGTTTAAGTGTGAGCCCATAAAAACACTAGAGAAAGGTTTTAGTGTGAGCTTGAGAAAACACTGGAGAGAAGTTTTAGTATTAGCCTTGGAAAACACTTGTAATAGGTTGTTGTGTGAGCCTTTGAAAACACAAAGTGTAAAGGTTAGGTGAGAGCTTAAAAAACACCATTTGAGTGAGTGAAATACCCAATTATAGAGAATTGGACAGTGGACGTAGGGTTGGTTAATACCCTGACCACTATAAATCGTGTGTCTCTCTTCTATTCATCTATCTTCCTACTTTCTTATTTTAATTTTTTATACACCAATTCAACTCCCTCCCCCCTTCTTGGTGCCTAGGGCCAACAAGTGGTATCAGAGCCAAGTCTCACAAACAAGCCTTTATTGGGTGAGTAAAAGATCATGGCACAAAAGTGAATCCACTCATACCTCAAGCCTCACTTTGATGGATCTGACTATACTCATTGCAAGTATATAATGAAAATCTACCTTGACATAGATGTGGTGGACCTTTGGGATGTGGTTGTCAAAGAATGGAAGCGACCCACTAAAGTAGTGGATGGAATTGAAGAACTTATCCTAAGGGAAGAATAGGTTGAAGCTCACCAGAGATCAAATGGCAAAAATAAGAGGGCAATGACCATTCTTCTAAGCTCTCTCTCTCTAGGGAAGAGATTGAAAGAGCGCAACATTGTCAAATAGCACATGCCATTTAGAAGACCCTTGAGAACTACCATGAAGGTACAACACTAGTTAAGTCAAGTCGGTTGGAGATGTACATGACAAAATGGGATCTATTCATGATGAAGGACCATGAAAGCATCGCTGAAATGATGAATAGGCTTCTATCTATCTTCACCAATATGAAGAAATTTGAAAGGACTCTCACAAACTATGAGGTAAACATAAAAATCCTCAAAACTCTTCCTTTAGATAAATTTAGTGCTAGAGTGTGCAACATCCAAGAGTCCAATCTAGAGATTGGAAAGGTTCCAACAGATGTATTAATAGGCAAACTCTTAACTAATGAGTTGGCCTTACAAAAAGAAGAGCAAATGAAGAAACTAAGAGGCCAAGGAGATAAACCAGAAAAAGAAAAAAGAACCCTGGCTCTAAAATCCTCAACAAAGGAGAAGGAGGAAGAAATTACCTCAAGTGATGAAGAAAGTGACAAGGAAAAAGAAAAGCTAGCAATGCTCTCAAGAAGGACAAAGGAGTTGATCAAAAGAAGAAAAGAAAAAAAAAAGCTTCAAGAAGACAGCTCCTAGTCCAAGAAAGAGATTCAATGATGTCACTTGCTATGAATGTGGCAAGCAAGGCCACATTAAGTATGATTGTCCCAAGTTAAAGAAGAAGAAGAAGAGATGGGACAAGGAGAAGAATAAGAGCTTTTCAGCCACTTGGGATGACAACTCAAGTAAAGAAGAGGAAGAAGGAGAAGTAGCCAACATTTGTTTTATGGCATAAGAAGATTCTATAAATGAGGTAAGTACTTCCCATTCGCATTCTGATTTTGAATTTGATGAGATAGATGAAGAGTTTTTAGAGGCACTAACTATTAGATGTGACAAATACAAGTCATAAATGAAATCTTGCAAAAGAAAATGTCAAAAATTAGAGGATGATTATAAATCCCTCACTGACATTGTAAGAGAATTGAGAGCATCTAATGATGAGCTCAAAAAAATTTGTAGATAATCTTACTACATCATTTTCTTTATTGGCTTCATAAAGAAATGAGAATGACACTTTAAAGGGAGAAGTCATTAAGCTTAGAAGCTCAATCTCCAAATTTCATAAAGGAAAGGAAACCTTGGACACATTGATTGTGTCACAGAGACCACCACTAATTAGACATAGTCTAGGCTTTAATGGAGCGTCCTCATCATCTCAAACCATATTTGTTAGATCTTCAGAACCTCAAACCTCAAAGGTTAAGGTAATTGGGAAGAAAAGTGCTCCTAGCACTAAGCCTCCTAAGCCTAAGGGCAAAAGGAAGGCTCCCCCAAGCTCAAGAGCTAAGACTCAAAGAGCTAACCATGCTTACATGTACAATAAACAGCATGGTCACTCTCATAAGAAATTCTCTACTCCGACTCTTCATACATGTACATATACATAAACAAGGTATGAGAAGGCCTCCTAGTTATACTAAATTTATGCATAAGAGAAAGACTCCCAAGTCTAGGCTCCAATGTCATTATTGCATGAGATTTGGACATATCAATATTCATTGCTATATTAGGAAAACTCACCTCCAATTAAAGGATCCTTCAACTCCTAACCCCCTAGGACCCAAGTATGTTTGGGTACCTAAGAAAAGGTAACTCACTTTTATTACGTAGGGGAGTGTGGCAACCATCAAATTAAGCAATTGGCATATGGATAATGGATGTTTCGAGCATATGAATGGAAATAAAAAGTTATTCGCTGCATTGAAAGAAAAAAAAGGTAGAGATGTCACATTTGGTAACAATGTCAAGGGTAAGGTAATTGGCATTGGAACCATTGGTAAGAATGGTTGCTCTTTAATTGATAATGTTTTATTAATTAGTGGCTTACAACATAAATGTTTTATTAGTTAGTGGCTTACAACATAATTTGTTAAGTGTAAGTCAATTTTGTGACAAAGGCCTTTGATCTAGGGCATGCCGAGTCACCACATTGGTAGATGAAGAGGTTATTTTCAAGGGTAAAAGGAAAGACAATGCGTACTCAATTAACTTAGACAATTTGGCTAACCAAACTTTTAAGTGTCTTATGTCTTTAAACAATGAAGCTTGGTTATGGCATAGAAGGCTTGGGCAAGCAAGCATGGATCTTCTTCAAATCCTATCCAAAGGAAAGTTTGTGGAAGGCCTTCCTAAGCTAAATTTTAGTAAAGACAAGACATGTGGTCCATGCCAAATAGGAAAGCAACATTAAGCCTCTCACAAAGTAAAAAAATGTTGTAAGTTCAACTAGACCCCTTCAACTTATTCATATGGACTTGATAGGACCCACTAGAAGTGCTAGCTTAGGTGGAAAGCATTATGCACTAGTCCTAGTAGATGACTACTCTAGGGTTACTTGGATATCTTTTCTAGATCATAAGAATGATTCATTTGTTGCTTTCAAAAGTTTTGCAAAAAGGGTTCAAAATGAAAAAAGTTACTTCATATCTTCTATTAGAAGTGACCATGGAAAGGAATTTCAAAATGAATCATTTGAAAATTATTATTTGGAGAATCGAGTTTTTCATAATTTTTCAACTCCTAGAACACCACAACAAAATGGTGTTATAGAGAGAAAAAATAGAACATTGGTAGAAATGTCTAAAACAATGCTCAATGCGTATTCTTCACCAAATTACTTTTGGGCCGAAGCCATTAATACTTCATGCTATATTGTAAATAGAGTTTTTAAAAGACTCAATATCAATAAAACATCTTATGAGTTATGGAATGGTAGAAAACCTAAGATATCATACCTTAGATTATTTGGATGTAAGTGTTATATTTTGAACACCAAGGTTAATCTTGAGAAATTTGATTCAAAAACCAATGAAGGTATCTTTTTGGGATATTCCACCTCAAGCAAAGCATATAAAGTCTTTAATAAGAGTTCAATGATAGTTGAAGAGTCTATGGATGTTGTTTTTGATGAATCTAGTAAACTTGATATTGGAAAAGGTGTTTTTATTGATGATATTATAGGTGACTTTGAGAAGTTGGAATTGAAAAATTCTATAAGAAAAGAAGATAAGGAAGAAGGTGATTCATCAAGAGTAGATGAAGACCAATAACATCAATAGCAAGTAGAGCCAAGCCAAGATCTACCCAAGGATTGGAGATTTTCCAAGTATCACCCAAGGACTTGATCATTGGTGATACATCTAAGGGTGTAAGTACTAGATCACAACTCAATATTTTAGATAACAATCTTGTATTTATTTCTCAACTTGAGCCAAAATCTATTGATGAGGTTATTAATGATAAGAGTTGGGTACTTGTTATGCAAGAGGAACTCAACTAATTTAAGAGAAATAAGGTATTAGAACTTGTCCCTAGGCCTAAAGAACACCCAATTATAGGTTGTAAGTGGGTGTTTAGGAACAAGTTAGATGAACAAGGTTTCATCACTAGAAATAAAGCTAGATTGGTTGCTAAGGGATACAACCAAGAGGAAGGCATAGATTATGATGAAAATTTTGCCCCACTAGCAAGATTAGAGGCCATTAGGATTCTTTTAGCTTATGCATGCCACATGAATTTTAAGCTTTTTCAAATGGATGTTAAAATTGCAATTTTGAATGGGATCATTGAGGAGGAAGTTTATGTTGAACAACCTCCTGATTTTGAGTCACATTATTTTCCAAACCATGTTTTTAAATTGAACAAAGCCTTATATGGATTGAAACAAACTCCAAGAACTTAGTATGAAAGGCTTAGTTTGTTTCTCTTAAAAAATGACTTTGAAAAAGGAAAGGTTGATACCACACTATTTATTAAAAAGCACAAACATGACACATTAATTGTTCAAATCTATGTTAATGATATCATTTTTGGTGCTAATAATGAATCTCTTTATGAGGATTTTGCTAAGTGTATGACTAGGGAGTTCAAAATGAGCATGATGGGAGAGCTCAAGTTCTTTCTCGGTCTACAAATCAAGCAATCCAAGGAAAAGATCTTCATCAACCAAGCCAAAAACACAAGGGAGATACTCAAGAAATTTGGCATGGATGGTTGCAAAGTAACTAAAAACCCAATGAGTGGTACCATCACGCTAGATAAGGGTGAATCAAGTAAGACGGTAGATGAAAAGAGATATCGAGGTATAATCGAATCTCTACTTTATCTTACTGCTTCTAGGCCAGATATCATGTTTAGTATTTATATGTGTGTTAGGCTCCAATCCTCTCCTAAAGAGTCTCATTTGAATGTTGTTGAGAATTTTTAAATATTTGCATGGCACAATTCACTTAGGGTTATGTTATCTTAGGGATTCTTCTTTTAGTCTTGTAGGATATTCGGATGTGGATTATGCAGGTAGCTTATTAGATAGAAAAAGCACTTATGGGACTTGCCAATTTACAGGAGAATGCTTAGTTTCTTAGTTTAGTAAAAAGCAAGTGTCGGTTGCCTTATCCACTGCGGAAGCCAAGTATGTTGTTGTGGGTTGTTGTTGCACCCAAGTCCTTTGGATGAAACAATAATTGAAGGATTTTGGCAAAGTGATCGATCACATTCCTATTAAATGTGATAACACTAGTGTTATCAATCTTTCTAAGAATCCCATCCAACACTCTAAGAGCAAACACATATATATTAGACATCATTTTCTTAGAGATCATGTGCAAAAGGGTGATGTTGTGTTAGAATTTATTGACACAAATCATCAACTTGCAGATATTTTCACTAAACCTCTAAATGAAGAAAGAATGAACTTCATTAAGAGAGAATTGTGAATGTTTGATGGAAGCTCCCTAAAATGAAATTTTTTTTGATCTTATGTGTGAAATTGCTATGTGTATTGATATTTGTTGATTTGTGATATTTGTGGTTGATATAGTAAAATGAATCACAGTTTTTTTAAAATTCAATTATTTTTCCTTGCTGACTTATAATTTGCAGTCGCTATTCTTCCTTCATAGTTGCAAATTACAAGTCAAAATCATTTGGTTGTCAAAACATTAAATCGCGGTCATGAAATTTCTGGTCCACCTCAAACTTTTGGTCAACTTTTAAATTTTTTGACTGTTAAGGCGCGTATTCTCGAGGAAAATTTGTCCGTTACTCACATTTTTCGAAATTCACAGTCTCGACTCATGATTTCGCCGATGCGAATTTGGGTAACCACCTGGTCATTAAGTGATTTGATGGCCAACCATTTTCAACTTTTCATTAAACCTTTTCTAGCCATTTCTAGCCCTTTGTATACCCTTTCAATGGCTATATAAAGCCTCCAAATAGTGATTTTCATCACTTCATCATATTCTCAAACTCTCTTCCTCCCAAAGCAATCAAATGCTTCCAAATTCTCTTCATCCGTTGCAATGGCCCCAAAGAAGATTTCAAGAGCAGAAAAAGCAAAGGGAGTGGCTCAACCTTCTGCACCCCCTGCACTCCAACTCTTGAAGGGAGTCACTAAAGATGAAAAAGAAAGGTATAAGGCCAATTCCTTCAAGATTATCCTCTCTAACAAGATCCCCTCAACTTTTCTGTTAGAAACCTTAGGCATCAACAATGAAATTCGGGCTTTTCTCTCAAATCTTAGTTAGAACGAGGTTATCTTCCGAGATGAACCCGGATATGAAGAAGTAATGCAAGAATTTTTGTGCACCATCCATCTTAATCGCAAAGCCAAATCTCCCGTGGATCAATATGAGTTAGTATTTTAGGCCTTTGGCAATCCTTTCTACATAACGTTTCAACAACTTTCTTCTCTTTTTAACTTATAAGTTAGAGAAATATCCCCTTCATTATCTTCACACTTGATGTTATCTATTCCGAGTTTTGGTCGAAAATATCCATTGAAACCAAACACGATCCTCGCTCTTCTTTGGTCAAACACATCAAATCCCTACCCCTTTGGATACTCCACCGTATCATCACTTTTTTTATAAATGCAAAAGGTGATGGTAATAAGAAAGTGTCGCAAAAAGACTTGGCATTCCTTTTTTGCCTTGTCAAAAATGAACCCATATAAACTAGTTGATACCTTGTGGATCAATTGATTCACATGAGTACTAAACCTAAGAGTCAATTCCTTCTGCCTTCACACATCACTGCCATTTATCATTTTGTTGGAGCCCTTGATGAGGAAAAAGAAAAAGAAAAATTCCTCACCAAGAAGCTTCTTCCTTCCCAAAATTTTCTTGACCTCACATACCTCATAAATGCCAAAGCCATTCCCTCAGATACTTATGCCTACACCCTAGGGGCATTCGGGGCCAAGAAGATAGAAACTTCTCAAGCCTCTAAGAGGAAGAGACTCCTTATTGAAGAAGGCACAATTTCAGTCCCTTCTTCTCAACCAAAACCCAAGTCCAAGTTGTCTCTTGCCACCTTCAATCGAAAATTGGACAAGATGATAAGAACGATGAAAATAAGATTCCTATTTCTTTCACATCTTCACAGTGACATGGTGGATCTTCAAGAGAAGTTAGGGGTTCCTCCTTGTCATCTTTTGGACTACATCGAATTTGAAGATATACAAGATGAAGATGGCAATGAAGAAGTTAAGGACAAGGATGAAGTAGAAGGAGCCACACATGAGCAAAAGGAAAACACTTCTGAAGATGATGATGATTCTCCAAACTTGTAGATTAGGGATCTTTTGTATTTTCTTTTTTTTTATTTAAAAATATTGTGATCCCATAGTTATCTATAAATAAATTTATGTTTCTTTATAAATTCTTGTCTTATGTGATTGATACATTTTTATCTTTATGGTTTGCATTTTTATTTTGCTCCTTATATACACTTATGCTTATTTTCATTTCCCTTTTACACCCTTTTTTTTATCTTGCCAAAGGGGGAGAGATAGAATCTAGAAACAATCTAGGTCTAAGAGGGGGAGAAAATAATTTGCAAACAATAGCATAAGTTGAGGGGGAGTATCAAACTATCATATTTAGGAAAATTTACCTTAAATGTTATTCATTGAATCAAACTTCACTCAAACTTTATATTTTTGTATTATTTTCCCTTTGGATCAATCTAAGTTGTTAAAATAAAAAAGGGAGAGATTGTTGGACTAGGGTAGTTAACCCTAAGTCTTGGACCCCTTTTGATCTTGACAAAGGAGATGATCATGTCTAATGTTTCAATTAAGTGTTGTTTTGCAATATTTAGTTAGTCTCTATATTGGATGTTGGATGAGGTTCATAATCTCTAAAGAAAGGAAAGTGTCTTCTAATTCGTGAATGCAACTCTATATCTCGCCACCGCAACTTAGCTTAAGACAGGTTGAATATTAGACAGGAGAATTTGTAGTCCATTTCTCTACCACAATTCATTCAAACATGGGAGTGCCAAAGTCACAGACGAATTTGCGATGTGTCTTACGTCTCAGTCGCTACCGTGAATTTCAAAGTAACTCAAGAGGGAATCAAGTCCATAACCAAAAAATGATAAGTTTCCCAGGTGACCATTGGAAGGCATTGTTGTTGTTCCAACGGGCATTAAAGTTAAGATCAACAACCATAGGAGTATTGGTAATGGGCATTTGAAGTATCCGTTACAAGATCAATAGACGTTACTTAGTCTCAACAGGTGTTGTCACCTCTAACGGCTAATTTTGAAGAAAAGTTATTTGGGTGTATAAAAAACATTTCTGAAGACCAAAAAAAGGCTAGAGACTTTGGTGAACAAGTGTCAATATCTTTGCAACTCTTTATGCAATCTTTTTGTGGTGTTGCTTGTATTTTGGGTAGAGCGAGAATATTTTAATTACTGTTTGAGAGAAGGTTTTCTTGAGCACTAAAACAATAGAAGGGTCTAAGTGAAAGCTTAGGGAGTGGCGTAGGTACGTTGTTGAATCAATATAAAAACTTTATAGTTGTTTTGTGTTTGTTGCTTTCGCATTTGTGTGTTTGTGTTTTTATTTTTAACTCAATTCACCGTCCCTCTTGTTACCGCCATCCAGGACTAACAATTGGCATTAGAGTCTAACCTATTTTGAAGCTTAACTGTAAGAGGTACACGATCATGACAACCATTAAGTCGTCTTACTATGAAAGCTTTCTTAAGAATGGACAAACTCAAACTAGAGGAAGCAGTATGTCAATGGGGCAAAAAGACTAAGAGGAAAGGAGGAAGGCCACATCCACAAGTGATAATGAATTATCTTGTATCAATAACATAAAGAAGAGGAAGGCAAAAAATAAAGTGAAAGTTAGATGTCCAATGGCCATGGAGGATGAATCGAATAAGGTCTCTCCAAATGAGCTATGTGAACTTGATGATTATATCAAAGACATGTTCACAGTTGAAATTCTTATTAAGACACTTAAATCAACAAATAATGACTTGGATAAATCTTTTTATATAATAAGATTTTAAGAACTGAAAATGGATCTTTGAAAATGAAATTTTCTCCATTTCTAAAATTAAAATAAGCTTCTTAAAGAAGTTGAATGTTTGAGAAAAGTAAAAGAGGAATTACTTTCAAAAGCATTTTTTCTAAATTCAAATGAAAGAGAATTTTTAAAAATGAAAATTGATGCTTTGGAAAGGAAAAATGAAGAGTTAAATTA
>CATIWR010248800.1:0-10078 GCA_949677035.1 Omphalea diandra
TCATCAACTTCTTCACTTCTCCTTGAGGGATTGATTCAATTCTGCAACAACAACACTTATTTGAAACATTAGTGACGATTAATCTACTTTGTCAAGATCAAAAGAGGTTTTAAGCCTAGGATTGATTATCCTAGTTCAACAACGGTAAACTTGATCGGATCTAACTTGAGGGATTGGTGGATAGATATTAGTGCCACTAGGCACTTGTGCTCCGACCAAAAGATGTTCTCCACCTACATCTTTAAAATTGGAGAAAAGTTATACATGGGCAATTTTACGACCTCTGAGATCTTTAGTGAAGGCAATGTGATATTGAAAATGACTTATAGCAAGGAGTTAACTTTGAATAATGATTTATATATGTCAAAATTTACAAGAACTTGGTGTCTAATACACCACTTAATAAGCATGGATTACATATAATAATTGAGTCAGACAAAGTTGTTTTATCTAAGGATGGAATGTGAGTGGGAGAAGTTGTGTAGTTGATGTAAGCAAAAGGATGGATGAAAGTACCTAATTTGCTTACTTGCTTGAGTTTTCCAATATATGACATGGAAGATTAGGTCATATTAATTAGGATACATTAAAAAGATTAATTAACTTAGGTACTATGCCTAATTTCCATATTGATTCCGAACATGAATGTGAAATTTATGTTGAGGCAAAATTAATAATGTGATCTTTTTAAACAGTTGAAAGAAATATTGAACCTTTTGATTTAATACATAGTGATATGTGCAATTTAAAGTTTATACAAATAAAAGGTAAAAGTAAATATTTCCCCCCTTTATCAATGATAACATAAACTATTGCTATGTGTATTTGCTTAAAAGAAGAACAAAATTATAAAGAAATTTGAATGCTATAAAAAAAAAGTTGAAAATCAACTTAAGAGAAAGATTAAGATTAAGGTGTTAAGAAATGATTGTGATGGTGAGTATGAAAACCATTTGAAGAATTTTGTGCATAATATAAAATTATACATGAAGTCATACCACGTTATTCACCTTAGTCAAATGGTGTTGCTAAGATGATAAATTGTACCCTGAAAGAAATAATGCATGTAATGTTAATAAGTTTTGGAGTGCCTTAGAACATATGGGAAGAAGCTATTTTATCAATAAATTACCTTTTAAATAAGGTGCCCTAAAAGAAAGCAGATAAGATCTTATATGAGTTATATAAAGGACGAAAGCCTTTTTACAGATATTTACAAGTATAGGGGTGTTTTGCTAAAATGGCTATTCCAATGGTAAAAAAGGTGACAATAAGGCTAAAATTAGTTAGTTGCATCTTCATTTGATATACGCATAATAGTAGTGCTTATTCCTATGCATGAGTCTAAAATCCTAGACACACATAAGGATGTAATAAATGAAATCAAGAAATGCATCATACTTTGAATATGTATTTCCATGTAGATCTAAAGAAGGGGAAATTTGTTTAAATGAACATGTGAGACTATGAATGAAGATAGTCAAAACCAAGAACATACTTAAGATCAAATTCAAGTAGAATAACTTGAAGTTGAGGTTGAACCTATTAAGATTGAGCCATGCACAATAAGTGAGTTAGGACCAAAAAAATCTTATGGTCCAAAGTTTCTAACCTATATGCTAGCAGCTAAACCTCAAACTTACAAAGAAGTTATGAACTCTTTAGAAGAACTTTTATGGAAAAAGGCAATTAAAAGTATAGTTAATTTCATCATGCAAAAACATACTTAAGAATGAAGTGGATCGTCCTCCTAGATACAAACCATTACAATCTAAGTGGATCTTCGACAAAAAAAAAAGATTAAAGTTGGTGGTTCAATTAATAAGTATAAACATGCAAAAGGAAGGTGTAGATTACTCTAATACATATTCTTTTATAATAAGGATAAACTACATTTAGGATAATACTTGTAATTGAAGTAGTATACAATTTTGAAGTACATCAACTGGATGTAAAAATCACTTTTCTAAATAAAAGAATTGGATGAAAAAAATCTACATGAAACAACTAGAGGGCTTTATTGTCCTAGGATAGGAAAATAAAGCGTGAAGATTGGTTAAGTTTTTTTTATGGTTTAAAGCAAGCACCAAAATAGTGGCATAAAAATAATATTATGTTAACAAGTGTCATAAATGTGTTTATGTTAAGGATACAAGTAATGGCTATGTCATATTATGTTTATGTTTTGATAATATTCTCATTATTGGTATTGATGATAAGATAATCAAATATATTAAAAACATGTTAAATTTCAAGTTTGACATGAAGGATATGGGACTAATGGATGTGATATTAGAAATTAAAGTCTTGAGAACACTCAAAGAACTCATATTAAATTAAACACACTATGTGGATAAAAATTTTAAAAAAATTAGTAAAGATGATCTGGTATGGCTATTAGACTTGAGTCTCCATCTATTCAAAAATAAAGGAGAGAGTGTTTTTCAAGTGCAATATACAAGAGTGATAAAAAATCTTATATATATAATGAGTTGTATAAGACCATATATTGCTTATATAGTAAGTAAATTGAGTTAATACATAAGTAATCTAAAAATTTATCAATGAGAAGGAATAGTGAGAGTACTTAGATACCTATAGTATACTCATGATTGTGGGCTATATTATAGCAGATATCCAGTTGTCTTGGAAGGCTATAGTGATGGAACTAGATTTTTGATATAAAAGACTTGAAATCTACTAATTAATGTGTTCATACTAGTAAGTGCAATGAAAATCCTATAAATAAGGAGTTATAGCTAGATCCATAGTGGAGTTTGACTTTATAATATTAGATAAATACAGTGAAGAAGCTAAATAGCTTCGCCATTTCTTAGAGAATATTCTAAGATGGAAAAGTCCTTTACCACTAATTTATATTCACTGTGATCGTCAATGGCCATTGGAAGAGCACAGAGTAATATATATAACAATAAATCTACACACATATGTCATAGACATAATAGCAGTAGATAACTACTTTTAACTAGAGTGGGTGGTCACTTTTGATTATGTGAAATCAAAGGATAACATTGTGGATCCACTAAACAAAGGGTCAAATAGATTTTTAGTTAATATGTCATCAAGGGAAATAAGGCTAAAGCCTATAAAATAATGATAAGTCAGTGCAAAAGAAATCCAATCTAATTAATTAGAGATCTTAAGATCTAGATTCAAAAGGACAACCTAGTTATAAAGACTTAACATGATCATTGTGGAGATTAACCTCCTATTCATTTATATGATGAAAATAATAATATTCATAAGAAGAAGTTCAACGATGCTTTTAACAATTCTTATGTGTCATCAATCTGAGTAGAGTAATATGGGTTACTATTGACTAAGGATCACTTATATGAAAGTGAAATAAGGCCACCTAAAAAAAGAATTTTATTAAGGCTCAATTCTTTAAAAACTCACGTGGAATTAGTTAGATATTTATGGCCATAATGAACATAACAATGAGAATTGAATTATATAAAGAAGATCTCTATATGACGTATAATCATCATTTGCATGAACAGTAGAGCAATTCAAGATGTCTGTTTCTCAATTAGTAAAATAAATATATTCTTATAAGGAAAGGTTCAAAAGGTAACATCTATTTATCCTATGCAAGTTTCGACTATTGAACTCTATCACCAGGTCAATTTTTTTAGTATTCTATTTTCTTTATCAATTTCATTCAGATGGATATTCTAGGAAATTAATTTATAAAATCATGTTGAAATGAAATTTTGAAGTTTAATTTTGAATACGATATGGTTTGTTCATTTTTTCTCCACGAGAATTTAGAAATAATATATGCTTAAAAATATGTAAGTGTGAATGAGAAATTGATAGTCAAAGTATGCTACATGGGTAAATACCAATATGTAATAGCAGGAGAATTAATGCAAATTAATTCTATAACTGGATTTAATTTTGTAATTTAATTAATCTTGTGACCATTAGATTAATTATTTTAATTATTTGATGTTGTAATTGTTGAATTAATTAAGGATTAATTTCAAATAGTTAATTTTCACTTAATTATCTTAATTAATAGATTTTATAACTACTAAATTAATATAGAATTGAATTTAGGCAATTACATTTCCATTTGGATAACTATATAAAGGGCTTTTCCCTCTCTTTTTGGAAAATATCAAGGATCATATAATTAGTGATCCATAGTTTATTCTTTTGTGTCTCTCTATAATTTAAAGAATTTTTTCTAGCTTTAAGTTGTTCATTTCAATGTGATAAAGTTCTGACAAGTTCAATTTGCTAAAAAGTAGTTCTCATAGTGTTCCATATTTGTTTTATTTTTTGTTATAATCTAAGAGACAAACATCATTCTATCCTCAAGCACCAATAGTAAGAGACAAATCTATTTTAAAGAGATTGTGTAATACATGAGCCTTAGATATCTCTTTTCAATTTCTACTGCTTCTGATTTTCTATCACTATCCTTATGTTTGTGCTATTTTACATTATTTATTCTAGTTTCTATATGAACTTTTATCACGCTATATCTCTAACATACATAATACTTATAACTATTACTATTTAGTATTATGTATAAGATATATAACATAATGCACACATGGTTTGGTTTGGTTTAAGATGGTTCAGTTTCAAATTAATTTTTTATTTGATTCTTACTAAAGCATTAGATTCTGAATAATTTTAAGAATTTTTGTCAAATTTTGATTCTTTTATTAATTTTTTTGATTCAAAACTAAGTTCAATTTGATTTTTAGTCCAATTTGAAAAACTCTGAGAACTATACTTAGTTTTAAGTTCGGCTCAACTATTTTAGCTTATCTTTATATATTTATGGTCTATTTGATTACAATTTTAATTATATTTTTTATTTTTCACTGTCAAAATAAAAAAAGTTTAAAATTATTTTAAGAGAAAAATATATTATGAAAATCATAAAATATAGTTTTTATTTATTTTTATAATTTATTTATGAAGAACATTTTCATTTTAAAAATTAAAAAATAAAAATAGAAAGAATACCAAACAACCCTTTTAATTTCAACCATTACCTGATATGAGAAGCATCACAAGTCATATGGATGAATGTCAACACATCTATAAATTATTGGCACAATCACCTTTAATTTATTAACTATAACATAACATCATATGTAGTACACCAAACTTTAATTTTTAGCTTGGGTCATTATAAGTGAGATATTAAATGTATATTTAGTTGAATAGAATGATAATTATAGTTCTACACAGTCTAATTTAGTTAAGTAATTTAAGTATTTCTTGCCAAAGTATTTTAAGTTCAACTCTCTTCGTTCTTTAATAATAAAGAATATAATGAACCAATCAACCGAAAAATCAGTTACTTGATGAATTAAATTGAAAATTAGTTAGTTGATGGATTCATTTACCCATTCAATTTTAAAAGCATTGGATGAAAGGACTTCAATTTTTAATTTATTCTCATTATCATTTACATTACTCTTTCTAAGATTCCTCAGCAAAATATCTTATATTGTGCGTCATCGTACTCATAGATCGAATACTTTATGATTAGAATAGTTGATGTATAGATTAAGCTTAGAGAGTCTAAGATTACTCTAGAATCTCATTGACCACCTAATAAATACATTAATGTACAAAACAAACTCAAGTGGACTAGCTCATCTTTCCACTATAAGGTAATGAGAAGGTAAAAAGGACTTTAATTTTTATATTCTCTTACCATTTTTCTCTAAGACTATTATTCACAGATTGACCTTTAACCTTATTATAATTTTAGTTAAAATTAAATCATGGACTCCCACAAAACCATACTTTCAAGCATTATCAAACATATTCGCACCTCTAATATGCTATATGAATATGAAGTAATATATATATATATAAACTCAATTTTAGATAAATATTTATCATTTATTAAACAATTTTATTGATAACTTAATATTTTTAATAAGTAATAATATAATGTATTTTTATTTTATGCCTAATGTTAATTTAAATCCAAACTTTTTCATGTCAGTAATATTTTGGCTCAAACTTTAAAAATTATAAAAATTATTAGAATCATGAGATTGAGTATAATATTAGTCCAATCCATATATTTATCAAAATTAATAATAACTTATAAGTCATAATCGTGAATTATATAAACATAAAAACTATTCTAATTAAGTTTTACTATTTTTTGGCATAAATTTCACTAAATTGCATAATAAATACATGGATTGGCTAACGATATATTTAATTTCATGATTCTAATGTATGACCCTCACCCTCTCGATCTCCTATTGATTGAATAAAGTTAAGAGCCGCAAGCAAGATTCCACTAGTTTGAACGCAACATCGAAATCGAGGCACTTACTAATAGACTTTATTACAAGGTAATTATGATGCTTGTAAAGCTAATGAAAATCATAATACATGAAATCCGCTAATCTTGGCAGATTTACTATTACTAATGCTTGGGAATTCAGAAGAACCAAGAAAAGTTAATGTTTCTCGGCGTTGCCTTGTTTGGAGCTCTAAAAATATCCCCAGGCATAGTGTTATAATATAGTTCTCCATTAAATATAGCTTTTAACTAAGTAGTGATTGGTTACATAACATCATTGTGTTTTCTATTGTTATTACAGTAAAACTATCACTAGTTACGTTTTAATTAAAGTTCTTTTGTTTTTTCAAATATCTCAAGGTTCTTTGTCATAGAAGTGTAATGGTTTAGCAGGAAGATGAAAGAAAAGAATGTATCTTGTATCAGAAGAAGACATTTGTTTAATTTTGTTGTTTATTTTCTTTGGCAATCTAGAAATTTATTAATATTTCAAAATCAAAGAGAATCAACAGAGTAAAATTTTGCTAAGATTTGAGAATAAATTTCAAGAACTGTCCCTCAACTAATAACTAATTGACTTATTTATCCTTAAATAGAAGAATATAAAGCACAAGTCCTTCACTCATACATAAGTTGCTTGAAAACTTATGTGTCTGCTAACAATAATTTTTTAAATAAAAATTTAGACACATTAAATTATAATTTGGTTCGACTCTAGTTTAATTCTAGTTCAACATCTAATCTATGACTTTTTGTCTCAGCCAAGTCATTAATTGGGTTGGATTTTAAAATCTTGGTTTTTACAATCAATATAATTCTTTGATGATTTATTAAAAAGAAATATTAAATAAATAATGTCATACACTCTTTATATTGTTTATTCAAAAATAGTCAATAGAAACAAAACCAATAATCTCTGAAAACACAATATCTCCTTTCTTTTTTCTTATTTATCTCTTTTAATATAAAAAGAAAAAGCACAAGTTGAAAAGATATGAATCTCCCTTAATATAATAAGAAAAAACACAGGTTGAAAAGATATGAATGAAATATCAAGGTGTTAGTTTTAGTTCAACTTGAAAATTTTGATATAAACATATTTGAAAGAAGTTGACACTAATTTAATCTAATTTTTAAAAAAATCTGAATTGATTTGAGAATTTTCGGGTCAAACTCGATCCAACTCGAGCTACGAATCAACTGAGTTGACTTAATTTTGATCCGACTTGCAAGATGATCTAAATCACTCGATTTACATTATTAAAATATTTAAATTTTATCTAAAATTAAAAAATATTTTTTTATTTTTGATTTTATATGAACTTAATTTAATTACTCATTTTTATTACATATAGTCATTTATTTAAAAAATAAATTATATTTAATTTATTAAGTATTTAAATAAACATAAAAATTTTTTAATGAAGTTATATTTATGTAAATTTTACATAAGTAAAAATAATTTTTAAATAAAATAATTTTTTATTAATAAATGATGAGAAAATATCACATAAATAATAAAGAATTCAAATAAAAATTTTAAATATATTTTAAAAAATAAATAATAAATAACTCGATTTGACTGATGGGTCGAAAAAATGATATGATTTAAATTATTAAAATTTTATTTTAAAATTACAAAGTATTTTATTTATTTTTAATTCTATATAAACTTCATTCAATTATTCATTTTCATTATTTATAATCATTTGCTTAAAAAATAAATTATATTTAATTTATTAAGTATTTAAATAAAAATTTTAATCATGTGATATTTATATAAAATCATATGATTAAAAAAATATTTTTAAAAATTTTATTTTTTCTTATTAAATTATGAAAATATATTGTACAAATAATAAATAATCTAAATAAATATTTTAAAAAAGTGGATAACAAATTATCCAATTCGATCCAACTTGAAATATTATTTTTAAGTATAAATTTTAAATTTGATATGAAATCCTTTTATATGTAAACTCAATGAATGATTCGAATTCGCTTAAAATTTGAATAATCTGAAATTGATTCAATTTAAAAACAATATCACTCGTAAATTACTCGACTTAAAAGGATTCAGTTTAAAAATAATTCAATATAAAATGATTCAATTTGATTCATTTGTGACATCTAGAAGAAAATCTAACAGGAAAATGAATATAGAGAGATAAAAAGAGAATATATGATTGTCGAGGCTTGAAAATATTTCTCCCATTATCACACAATTGTTGGAAATAAATCCACTCCCCTTCGAAGCGAGTGAGCCCATAAGTAGGTCCTTTGACTTTGAAGAAGCGAGAAAATCCCAAGCGTAAAGTAGCAGCCCATCACATTTTTGCCTCTTATACTGGAGGCAATTTATATCTTAGGAACTTTGTTGATATTGTAATATGGATCAGCGATCTTAACACATGCAAATGAATCCATGATTTATTTTTTTATTTTATTTTTTTATAAATAAGATTTTTATGTATTTTTATATATTATAATTATATATATTATATATAATTATATTAATACAATGTATAATTATATTAGATTATTTAATTATATTTATTATAATTATATAATTTATATTATTATATTATATAAATATTATATATACTTTATATTATTATATAATTTATAATTATAATAATATTTTTTATCATAAAAATTATTGTTACTTTAGGTACATTGCTTTTGATTTAGGTATATTATTTAAACATCTAAATATATTTATATTTTGCTATAAGTACATTTGTGTTGTACTATAAGTATATTAATTTGAAATCGCAGCACATAATTTTTTGATATGAAGCTACATTAAGATTAAAAAAAAGGTATACTGACTCTGCACCATAATTCCATTAGTGTTGTACTACAAATTCATTAATGTTGTACTGTTAGTCCATTAGTGTTATATTATAAATACATTACTTTTGATTAAATGTATGTTATTGTTGATTTATAAATTTTTTTATTTTTGATTTTGATGTTTATTTTAAGTTTTTAAATGATCAGATTCATTTATTTTTTAAAAAACAATTTATTTAATTTTATATAAAAAGAAAATTTTTACACACGTTTAATATAATTAAAATACATTGGTCAAATATGAGTAAAATCATAAATTAAACTAAATGGATAAATTAATAATCACTAATTTTTATATGAAAAATCAATCAATATATATATATAATTAATTTTAATTTTAAAATTTATTTACCAAAAATATATTATTTGTTAAGTAAATATTTTAATAAATAAGTGATTATGAACTACATACTATTATCATATCATACTAATTATTTGAAAACTATAAAATAATTAATTGAGAAGATACAAATTTACCTTAGAAAATAGAAAATGAAAAGAACACACAAATAAAAGTAATAATTTCTCACTCAATTTGAAAAACACGGCTTAAAATAATTTTACCTTAATTCGATTTACAGGTTAACTGGTTTGATTTGATTTAAAATATTTAAAATTTATTTAAAATTAAAATAATATATTTATTTTTTTAAAAAATAAAATTATGAATGACTCAGTATAACTCGAAAATGAATCAAAATCTTTTTGGTATCTTGATTGCATGAGTCAATCTGTTTGCAAAGTAAATAACCCAATTCAAACATGTTCAAAATAACATAAACTGAAATCAATTTGATCTGGACCTTTTACCACCTCAACACACAAAGAAAGAAAAATGCTTATATTTGCCCACATGTCCAATTTCCTAATAAAAGAATATATATATATATATATATATATATA
>CATIWR010248801.1:0-21908 GCA_949677035.1 Omphalea diandra
ATAATTTTAGCGGTATCGGTTTTGGCGGTTTTCGTGGTACTCGGTATCGGTATCGGTATTATGATTTTTCGGTTTCGGTATTCGCGGTATCGGTAAAATTCGCGGTTTCGGTATTCGCGGTATACCGATTACACCCCTACCAGCAGATCGTGAAAAGACTGCTTTCTGTATCTCAAACAGACATTATCAATAGACAGTGATAACATTTTTATTATACTATATAATTTTTAAAAGTAAGGAACAAAATAGTATAATAGGATAAAACCCAAGAGTCAACTTATTTAACCCTATTTTATTTTAGTTCAATGTAATCACTAATATTTTTTTTTTAATTTTCTTTTTGTAAATTCTAATTCATGGTTGCTATATATATATATCAAAATACTTATTCATTAAAATTAACCCATTTTGTTTAAGGTTTTCTTTTCAATAATAAAAAAATATAAAATGATTGATCGTGTTGCAAAGTCAGTGTGAATTTCTTAAAATTTATCAAATAATTAATATAAAATCATAATAATGTTAATTAATAATTAAAGTTATATATTAGTAATTTTTATGATGAAAAATTATGAAATATTTTATAGGTTTAATGATGCATTTGCTAGGCATATGCCACAAGAAATATTAATAATAAAAATATAGAAATTAAGTGGAACCAACATTAGATTAGTAATGTATTTCCTTGTGCAATAAATGAACATTTAAATTAAGAAATTAGGGATGGTATGGGGATGAGGATTTCCCACCCCTGTAGAAATTCACTTCGATGAAGTAAGAAATTCTCATTCTTTTGCATCTATGAGACAGGATTGAGATTACTTATTTCATCCCACGATTTCTCACAAGAATTCTCAAATTAGATCTAGCATATATATATATATATATATATATATATATATATATATATATATATATATGAATTAGATATATACCTACTATTTATTAAATATAGATACATATGTTTTTGTAAATAATTATATATTTTACTGTTTTTATGTTAATCTATGATATAAAATATTTTTATTTTAAAATTTATATAGTTATTTTTTAAAAAAATAATTTAAAAATAGATTTAGAAAAAAACTGCCCCTATCTCGCAGGGACGAGAGAAAAATTTGTGTTAAATGGCCCTGCCCCGTTGCCATTCCTTATTCAAGTCCAACAAAAAAATAAATAAATAAATAAGGCGGAGTGTTTGGTCAGCAGCAATTCTGTAATCCGAACTCCGAATAAACTAGTGCGCAGCACATTGGCGCATACCGATTACTACTACTCTTAAACCCACAACAGTTCTATCCTCTCTCTTCTATTTCTCCTCCGTCCCTCTCTTCTATTTTACTCAGCCATGTCAAGAGGAACGGACCGGCTGATAAAGAATGTGAAGCAGTTCGCAGATAGACAGTACAAACACTTAACATCTCGTTATGGCCAACAAGTGATTGACATTTTCGAGTTCCCAATTAAGGTGGTCTTGTCTCCTTTCACTCTTGCCTTTGACATTGCTGGCTCTGCTCCTCGTGGGTTTGGCGTCCCTGAGCTCATTTCCAAGCTCTCTTATCTTTCTGTCTTTGTAAGTTCTTTTATATATCTTCTGCTAGTCTTTCTCTTATCATTAAAGCCCAGAATTCTTTAGTTTTTTCACTTCTCCTTGTCATTTGCTTTAATGGATGTTATTCCATATATGTAGTTGTAGTTCATGAGCATATATTTGTATGTATGTAGCATGTTGGTCTGAAATTTGAATTTGGTGGTTGTTTCTAGTTACCCTTCTGCTTCCCCCCCCCCCCTCCATTTTTCTTGCTTGCTGTGCTTCTAAATTGATTTTTATTTTTGCTGGTTTGTTCGTGCTTTTGGTTGAATGGATGATCAATATGTTCATTTGTGTATGACGGTGAGTGCCAAAGTTCCAATATTTTGCGGTGTTTAAATTTGGTTGAGCGAGTTATATCTTGTATTAGCTTTAATGGGTTACTTGGTGTTTGTTCCTTAGCTTATATAGGTAATTAATGTTTGTTGCTTTTCAAGAAAATCGCATTCTAACTAATGATTTTATGTTTTTTCAGTTCACCAGGTGCTAAGTCATTGTCATTGAGGTTATAGGTGTTACACAAAAGTATTCTTTATGATACTTTCATGAACCTGAGAGTTGGATTACCTCAATGCATGTTATTTATTTTAACAGAAAACACCAGATGTTTGATTTTAAATCAGTGTTTTATTTTTTATTTTTTATTTTTTTATTTATTTTTTATTTTTTGTGCTTTGGATTTTGGGACCATAAGGATATTGGTTCTGTGATTAATCGATTGAGTTACTTGATTTATATTTTTTCATTGACTAGTATGAATACAGAGTACTTTTGTTTTAATTTGCCACCAAGTATGGTGGTTTATTGAGTTTCTGTCCATGGATTCTTTGTGGGTTACTTTCTTCTGGGCTTTCTATTTATTGATGTTAAATCAAGCCAGATTCATTGCAGTTAAGATCAATGATGAATGCAAACAATTTCGACTTCATTACCATTCTACAACTTAACAAATGTTTTTCTTGATTACAGGCTGTTGCTACTCTTGGGACCTATGATATTGCCTTGGAGCTAGGGAAGAAGGTGATATGTCAAAGGTGGCTGATCTTCCTTTCTGTACATATTAGCATATTCAAGTTCTAATGGCACTTGCTGTGGTCTATTGTGAACCTTTCTGTTGTATTTCTTATAACTCTGTTTTTTTTCACTTGCTAATGTAAGCATTGTTTGCTGTGCTAAAATAATTATGAAATTCAAGTTACTGATCTGAGAAGGTGAAATCTTTTCACATTTGCTTTTCCTAATTTCTGGATAAAGTTTCCACTGAATCAAAGTGGTAGAACTGGTTTTTTTCTTTTCTTTTTTTTTTTTTTTGGCCTATTTAAACTTGGATGGTAGCTTCCGTTTGCTGTCATTTGAACGCAAAATTATTATTACTATTTCTGACAAAAATATTATTTCTCTGAATGCAATTTGAATCTGATGCTTGTTTCTTTTCAACTCATCTTTTGTAATCATTGTGGTCATATTGGATGGTCGCAAAAAACTACACAGGCTAATTAAAATTAGATGCTTTGTTAAATGATGTTGATTTGCGTGATGCAGGAATTGTCGAACTTGCAATGGATGGCAGGCATTGCGGTGTTATATGTGCAAAGGATCAGGGAAGGTGCACTACCAAGTGAAAAATTGCACCCTAAGGAGGTAGATTATTGCCACAAAGCTCAGAAAGATTAAAAGAAAAAAATTATAGAGTGCAAAAAAAAAATCAAACATGTTGCAAGATCTTTAATACAAGAAAACCTTTTTAGAAGTTAAATGATAAATATCTCATATATAAGATTTCAATATAATATAATTATGCTTTCAAAATAATATCATTTAGAAAGGTATAAAATCCCCTTATTGGAACACTCTACAAAGAAACATGAACAAATATTTTTCATGGAGAGTCTACAAATTCATTTTTTCTCCTTCAAACTTATTTTTCTATATCACAGATCAATTTGCTATTACACCATGTTATTTTTGGTGTCTCTTAGGGCTTAAGAGGAGTCAAATTCTTCCAAATCAGAAAATTATGTTTATATTTGCCTCATTCCTGTTGTAGCTGAATTGCTTGGTTTAAACCCATTAAATACAATTGAAATAAGCTCAGTTACTTATAAACCAAATTAGAATTAAAAGTTTATGACACAATTGTAAGAGCACACATGGTTATTTGTTTATATAGCCTATGGATCCTTTTGCAGTGGAGAGAAGGCAACGGCTAAATGTGTTGCAGATGCCATTGCTGACAATCGTGCAGAGCTTGTGCACCTTCCATCCACTATGGATCTTAATATGCCTTTGCCATCTAAAGACTGTCCAACTTGTGATGGAACGGTGAGATAATATGTCCATACATGTTTTAAAGTATTCTTCCTCTCCTGGTTTATCATCATTGGTAACTTTGTATTAAACATAATCAGCTATTGTCTTGTATACAAAAATGTTATTCTCGCAGATTGATAATCTTTTTCTGTCAGAGCCAGAGATATGTATTTTCACTTTATTATGTATCCCTTTTTTTATGCCTAGATAGAATTAGGTACTTCAACCTTCTTCTTGGGAAAGTGTGATAATCTGTGCCCTCTTTGAGCATAAGTTGCACAAAATTTTCTGAATATGACGCGTTGGGTTGTGATCTTTGTAAATGCTTAATGATGTTTCAGGGTGTGATGGGGTGTCCTGAATGCAAAGACAAATTACAAGTGAGGATCTCCGCTGATGATGTGAGTTGCTTTGCTCTTTTTTCTTTCCCCTTTTCTTTGTGCTTCACTGCATCAGTTTGAATAAATGCTGATTGTACAAAGTTGAGTACAATCAGCTCCTAAAACTAGTATGCAAACAATTTATTTCATTTGTGTAGAGCTACCGCTTACCAAATCTGTTTTCTTTTTTGTCCCTTTATCTCATTTGTTAGCATTATATTTTCTATGGCTGAAAATGTTACCAGAAGTGTAGAAACATGTAAATTGTAATGCCTTTTGTTATCAATGTTTGTACACTTATACAACTGGTTATAATACTTTTTTTATTTCGTAGTTTTTCCTTGAGAGAAAATGAGTGATTGGTATAGTGATGAATCATTTATCAAGCTATTATATCACGTGAATCATGGTTGCTGATGCCTTGGTTCCTTTGGTGGTGCTTTGCTCGTTGTAATGATGTACAAAGAGAACTGCCCTACTATTCCATTCCTAGTTTTCTTGTATAGCCTCTATAATCCTTTAAGCCATAATGGAAAAGTAAGATAACTTGCGTATTTCATTCACAAGGAAAGCATAATAGAACTCCAGTGTGCAAATAATTGGTTTACTAGGAAATAGGAAACGCTTACAAATATCTCAAAAGTTTTGATTGTAATTTTGATAATCTTGTCTCCTTGCTGCATCTACCGCAGAGTCTTTATAAATAGACATCAGTTGAAATTGCAAGTAGATAATAAATTAGGTGTGAGCGTGTGGTCAGATCATTAAGCTTTGGTCCCTTAGTTGCTTTTAGATAGCCCTTTCTTTATTTCTTATTGTGTTATACGCTGTTTTACATTCTTGAACTCAATCAAGAAATTGTCCATTCTCTTACAGCTGCTTATTTTTCTGCAGATTATGGAACCCCCATGGCAAGCTTATAATGTCTTGAAAAAGATGGATTATCCTTATGAGGTCAGTTTCTTGTAATAAATTTTTAAAACATTTTGTTTGGGATTTAGAAATCCATGAAGCATTTGATTTTATATGTCAACCAATAGGAAGGCACTCCGTATAATCTGGTTTCTGTTTGCTGTTTCAGCATATAGTAGACAGCATGAAAGATCCCAGCATTGCTGCATTTTGGTTATTTTCATTGCCTCAAATTGTAGGCAGATTCAACTATGATGATGATGTCAAGCAAAAGATTTGGTGGCAATACAAGGTTTTACTCCACTTTGCTTCCTTTTTCTTTCTTTTTTAGGTGCTATCTGACATCTTGTAACTTTCCATATTATCATTTCAAGCTCCTTTGATTCTCTCCCAGTATTGTGCTTGTGCCAAGTGAAGTGGCTTTGATTGGCATCTGTTATATTTATTGAACTGTTATTTATTATTTATTTATAATTGATGGGACATTTGGCTGAAAGCTATGTCTGGTGGAAATTTGTGCAAATACATGTCTGATGTCCCCGCTTATGTAATGTCTCTTTTTCTTGAAACTAACTTGATTAGAGAAGGAAGTGAAGCTGTGAAGGTGTATGAAATGTTATCCATTGTGAAAACCAAATAAAGCCATTGTTAGTTAGTCACTTATAATTTGCTTAATATTCGTGGTGACAATCAGATGTACAGAGTAACTTGTTTATTTTTGAATTCATTTCAGGTACAAAATCTGTCTTCAATCATTTTCTTCAATGTAGATTCTTTGTATTGATAGTGTTATGTATCGAAGCAAAATTGAGGCTTATCCTTCACTTTATTCTAGCAGTTGCTGTACTTATTTCATTTGCAGAAGTCTTCAGCAGTTGCAATAGTTATAGAAAGGTCTGAAATGCAGTTATTGAAACTTGGACCTCCACTATTCAATTAATCGGCAAAACCCAAGCATACAGTTACGTCACTAAGAAATTGTAAAATTCTGTAATTACATTCCATCTACCATTTTAGACGCAAAAAAACTGGGTACAGGCTTTGTTATCTTTAATATTTGTAGATTTATGTTTTTCTGTGCGATCTCCTTTTAATTTTGAATTGGAGCTTCAACTGGACCTGTAATCTTTGAGCCTGGCTGAAGACAGTCCTGAGCTCAGGCTGAAGTTTTTTTTAGCTGAGCTCAAGCCCAATGGTAGATATATTTATTATGATTATTATTATTATTATGAATTACCATCAAATCCAAGCATATTCTAAAGCTCATTATTGGGCTAGTGTTTCCTTCCATTTGTTTAGAATCTCATTTCTTATTCTTAAGCTGACTGTTTGTTTGTTTAAAATCTCATTTCTTATTCTTAAGCTGAGTGTTTAATCTAACTCACATGTTGCTATAACATGGATTTATTTGTATGGCTTATTATATGCTATTAAAATATCTAAAGGCTTTCTACTGTGACCAGTGAGCCAAATTGGTATTTCATTACCTTTATAGCGTTTTGTTAAAGTGTGATTGGTGCAGTGCATTCCTTTGAACAGTTTCATTTCTTCTGGTTTAGGAATCGATGCAATATGATCAACTACGAGATGTGGTGGCAAAGCGAAAACCAGGCTGGGAGCACTTGCAGGAAGTAAGCTAATTTCCTTATATTTGAAAGTGGTTTGAAAATTTTAATGTGATTTTTATGCAAGACTTACAGTAGTGACATTTTAGGTGTGCACATGGATATGGATAACTGAAAATAAAGGTTTCTTAGTCCAAATACAATAAAGATGCTGAGATCATGGCAAACACTTTTTTTTTTTTTTTTTAAATTGGATAAATATCAGATGGCAAATTATGATTTTAAAGTTTGACCATTGCCAAGGCAGCTTTAGTTGTAAGATTTCTTCATATAAAACACCATCTTTTGGTCTTCCTTCCAAAAATTGTGGTAGTCAGTGCATTTATTCCTATATTACATATACATTCCTAGTCAATCCACCATTTATTTATTCACTTGCTACTTTCTGATTCTGAAATTCATGCAAGTTTTTGTCAATCCTACCTGCCAAGCAGGTGGAATTGAGAAGTTATACTCTTATGCTTTCTTTTGTTTTGCAATTGACTTTTGATTTCTTATTTCATTTTTAGGCAGCAACCATGTTTTTTTGAGTATAATTGCATTATGTTTAAATAATTGTAAATCTATGAGATAAATATTTCATTATTCACGACATTGTAAAATTTTCTCTAGCTAGCTGAATGTTAGTCCAATAACTGAAACTTCAGTTTTCAAGGTGCCATTCAACAAAGTTATTCCTGCTTGAAGCACCTGAAACTCACTTTTGTGTGTTGCAGTTATGCTTTGGATGTGTTTCATGGCAACCCAAAAGACATGAAAATATTGAGTCCTTCATGGAACAATTCTTAGAATTGCTAGCCAGGCCTTTTCATTGACATCTTGTATTGCCATGTCTCTAAACTCCTTAGGTCTTCCATGTTCAAGATAAGAATGGTGGAAGTTTAATAAACCAATTGGCAAGAATCACATCTCAAACTTGTCTACCACTTCAGCCACTAGAAGCAGGTGTTATATAGGAATAAAATGAGTAACAAATTTGCCCTAATCATTCTATCATTATCCCCAGAATAATTGAGTTGATGTATAAGTGTGGATGTGTGGATGAGATAATATGCACTGGCTTTGTTCAGGAGCAGAATTAACATATCTTATGTAGATAGATTGTTGCCAATCTTTCTGCAGTTGTTTTTCTGATGCTATTCCTAATCCTTCTTTTCTTAAACTTTTGGATATTTGATTTTAATATACTTGGTGCATTTGCATATGATTTTTTGTTTTTTGCCAAAAGTTTTAAGATTTTAATTCACCTATCATTCACAGGCCTTGATATCAATAGATCCCGTCCGTGCTAGAGAAGACCCTGTGATTGTGAAAAATATCCCATACTACAAGGCAAAAAAGGCACTGCAAGCAGAGGTCACGAAGCTTGATCCTCCACCGCGGCCACAAAATTGGGGTGTGAGTATCTGTTGACTCTCGTCTGCTGGTTCCTATTATTCAATGCTTATGCACCTTGATCGTGTCGGTGGTTGGACATATAGATCTAGTGACTAATGGCACAGATCTCTCGTTAGTTCTCCTCTGTGCTTCATTAGTTTATGGCATTACCCATACATTTTTGGACAAGACAATGGAATTCAGACATGTTTTGAATCTGGAATAGTAATGTTGTGAACTGCTGTGTGTTGACAGGACCTGGACCTTCCCTTGAATGCATCGTCATGGAGTGAGGAAGATCTTAAAAATCCTGAAAAATTCTACGAGATGACTGTTCTTCTGAATGCACAAAGAGAAATAGCTGAAAAAATTTTGGATGCACAATGGGAAACTAAATGGCGCCAAGAAAAGGTTGGTAAAGCTTTCATCTTCTCGATCTTATTATTTTACTTTATCAGATCCCTCGGCAGCTATATTTATAGGTTTCAAGTTTCATATTTTAGATTGTCCTTTCTTCACGATCATGCACTTATGTTGTTGGACAACAGTGGCGAATCCAGAAAAATTCGTTAGCGAGGCAATTCACATATGAAAATAAAGTTATATATTTAAACTCACAAAAATACACATGTATATAAAGTGTAAAATCAAATATTCATATTTTTTTTTTCAAATATTACAATTGTTCTGGACGTGTAGTTTCATATTCTGGTAACGTATGATTTTTTCATTGTCTAACACAAAGATAGATATTCATTGATGTATCTACTTCTGAAGTTAGTTTTGATTTTACCGGTTGCACCTATAAGTGTGGAAAGGATATTCATATTTAAACTCACAAAAATACACATGTATATAAAGTCTAAAATCAAATATTTTTTTTTTTTTCAAATATTACAGTTGTTCTGGACGTGGTTTCATATTTTGATAATGTTGTATGATTTTTTCATTGTTTATGTTATCTAATACACTTTCACTGCATAGGTATTCATTAATGTATCTACTTTTGAAGTTAGTTTTGATTTTATCAGTTGCAGCTGTAAGTGTGGAAAGAAGAGTTTCTTAGCTATGAACATCATTAAGATTCAGCTACGTGATCGTATAGGAATATAAAACTAATATCTATGAATTTTTCAGCGAGATCACCAATCTCATTTATTTTTGAACATCTACTATTTAAGCGCACATCAACTATATAGTTAACAAAAAAAAAAAAAAAGATGTGTAATAAAGAAGAGAAGAAATCGTTACTATTTGTGAATAATAGAAAGTGAACAACTATTGAACTCCTTATAAAAGTAAGAATTCGGTTTTATTTTATTTAAATTAAAAAACAATGTAGTTTTGACCTTGACTTTTAATTTGTGGCTTGAAACTTTTAAAGTGGGTAACAATTATTTTTTTTATTGTTTGAGGCAACATCCATTTAGTTAAAATAGGAAGGGGGGACAATGGTAATTATAAATAAATAAATATACTAATATAACACCAATTATAAAAGGACAATGGGGGCAATTGCCTCCACTTGCCCTTAAGTAAATCCACCACTGCTGGACAATGATATATTAATTTTGCATGTCAACTCTCTTTCTCATATTCTGTTCTGAGACTGTTGTAAAAAAAAAAAATTGTTCAATAAAAGGTATTTGACTTTTTGACATTGTAATATATTTATATATTTTGACATTGTAATATCTTTATATATGTTAGATCTTTTGTGATTATTGAGAATCATGCCATTTTGAAAAAGCCACTTTTGTACATGGCTTTCATTTACTAAATTCATTAGGAAGTTAAAGTCAAATCTATGAGAAGTTTTGGCAACTATTATGAATATATATATATATATTAAGATTTAGCGAAATTATGACAAAATAACAGGGATTAAAATTCTTGATTTGGGCCTTATGGCCATTCATTGAAAGTGCTACTTTGCCAACTCTTGGGGAAATGTATCTATAATGCCATCTCATTTGTAGGATCAATATTAGTATCATGCCCATCTCTACTGCCATCTTCAGCAATCCAATGAAATCATAAAGGATTTATTTCTCTTCTCTAGTAGTTTCTTTTTCCACTTCTCAAAAACAATGGCTGCACTTGCTTGAAGATCAGTTTCGTTCTTGAAAGTCCAATTTTGAAAAAGTCGTATGCCAAAATAACATTTTGCCTATTTGACCTATGGAAAACTTTGAAAGTACACTTACTGATGAACTTGAAACTATTTCATTTTGCACTTGTATTTTTTAGCTGCCTAATGCTTTTCTACAATGCTTCTCAGAAGGGTTGTTCCATTGTGCAATACATTGGATGGAACTTTCTTCTTGTTCTTCTTCTAATGTTCTTTTCTCTTTATTACTCCTGTTTTATAACACCCCCCTCCCCCTTCAGAAAAAAAAAAAAAAAGGATTGTGAAAACCTCATAAATGAATGTCCTATGTGATCACTTTTATTTGCAGTTGAATGAGATTTTGGAGGAGAAGATGCGACCATACATTCAGAACGTCAACAATGGGGTCCTTCCCCAACCTATTATATTACAACCACAGAATAAGGAAAAAAAGGTTTCATTCTGCTTTCCTTTTGAGTCCCAAACTGTGTACCCTTGTTGCTATGAATTTGATTGGGTAATAGCTGGATTGATCTAATAATGGTCATGCTATTGATTTTGGTATTTCTTTGAAAGCCCTGTTTGGTGCATGGAAAATACAGTTGCTTTTGTTCTATGTTTAGGCATAATTAGTTCTTGCACAGCTTGAGCAATTTAGGTTCTGCAGTTTGCATCCCATTCCCCAACGGGTGCATTGCATGGAAATGAATGTTTGACATATTGGAAGATGTTTTGTTATGACTTTCTAATTTAAGTTAAAAATCGATGTAGCTGTTGGCAAAGGCTTATTATTGTCTTTAAGTTGTATGATCCATTAAAGCTCGCAATGAGCATATTATGCGTCAGGTAATGAGGTACTTGACGGTACAGTTTCCCTTGTTCTGTTCACCAAAATAATATGCTGTTGAGACAAATATTTCCTTTGTAGCTTGAATTGAGATTTTTGTTATATATTGATTCATTTTGGAAAAGAAATATGCTTTTTGCTATTTTTAGTCTGAAAAAGAGAGAAATACCGTATGCATGAATACTAAGTTGATGAGAAGGGGCTTAAGTAACAAGTGGGCACACATGCATGTGTAAGTTGCCCGTCGAATACTTTGTAAATCTGATCCCACATAATGAGTTGTCTGTTGGATGTCTACTTACTAGGGGTGAGCATTAATGGGTGTCAACCATATAAACTGAATGATTAATACTAATATTATTTATATTCTATGTATTATATAAATAATACATAATATCTATTAATATTATATATTTTATAATTTTAATATGTACTTTGAATATTTATTTACTATATGATTAATAATATAGAGAATAATTATATATTTTCTCGAAAAAGTTAAAAATCTTTTAGGCTAAATATATTTAAGCTCAGGCTCGCTTTGTAGTGCGACCGATTGAACTGAAAAAAAAAAAAAAAACTGTTCAGTTTTACTTTTGGTTTTTACATTATTCAATTTGGTTCGTTTTTATATATAATTCAGTTCATTCAGTTGTAAGAAAATTTCAACCGAACCGAAGTGAAGAGGTTCTACATGACACACAAGTTTATATATTATCAGGATAAATTTTTAGATTGTGTGACCTGGAGAACCGCCTTAATAGTGATTCCAAGAGGAGCCAAGCTTCTGGAACCTTATATTAAGCCTTCCCTTATAACATTTCAAGTGTAGGTACCAAATTGATCGTCTTGTTTTTCTACCAGTAATAGCATTTTTATTCTTTGGTTTCTGTCCATTCTGAAGCATTTGTAGTCAAATCGTCAATTTTGGCTGTGGTGCAATTTTATGGCTTGTTGAAATGCTGTAACTTCTGCGACTTTTGTTCGTATTGCAGAGGAGTCGGCAAAGGAGATGGTGGTTTTTTTGAAAGAAGTTATATGCATTCACCGAATTCAAGCAGTACCTTTTTAATGTATAACTACTTGTTCTCCCAAGTTCTTCCTCTTTCTTGGTTTTATCTTTATTTCTAGAGAAAACAATTTTGTTTTGTAATTGGTGATATCTCTTCCGTTTCACTTGTAATTTTTTTCCAGCAGGTTGATAATATTTTTTATGCTTACCTATTATGTGTCATTTGGTCCTCCATAAATTGTGACCTTAATGTGATGAAGCTGTCTGTTTCTATTTGACATTGTTAAACAATGCCGGTCATTGCTTGCATTTTTAGTGCAAAGATGGGGAAAGTCTTTGAGAGATGCAGTTATTGCTGGGGGACACTTATAGGTCTCTCACTCTCTCTCTCTCTCTCTCTCTCTCTCTCTCTACACACACACACACAGAGATAGAAGTAAAATTTTTAAATCGATCAAAATATCCTTAGTCGAAGATTAATTTCGGCACAAAACATATTATTATTATTATTATTATCATGAAGCTTCTTTTTTTCTTTTTTTTAAATCAGGCTTTCTATTGCATTACAAGCTTATGAAGCATTCCTAACGTCTGACATGTATTATTCTTGTTTTTTTTTTTTAATGAAGTTTCCTTTTTATTTATGTATGTATTTATTTTTTTATGAAGCTACCTAGTATAAGCAACTTAAGACATGCATCCCACAAGTTTCCTTCTCATTCTGCTTTTTGTGCTTCTATTTGCCTATGGCTTGCAAACTTACATGGAAAGCTTCTCTTGGCATTTGTGCTAAGGTGCTTATTCATGTACATGGAAAGCATAGCTGTTAATCGAAAACTTATTCTTAAATGCGGAAAGTTCTTCATTAATAAGCTTAGTTGCTTATTCTTGGTATTTATTCAAAAAATTACTTTTTTCTAAATAAGTTTGGATTCTTATTATATGATGGATTCCTAAACGTTCATGTATTTCTATAAATATTTTTTTAAAAAAAAATGCTTGAATTCCTATTACATGAAGATTCCAAGATCTAAACTTATATTATGATTGAACATTTTACATATATAGTATGTTGGTTATTTTAGTTTAGCGTATTAAATTTTTCATTTTTTTTATTCAACTTTTGATCATGATTTTAAATATCGATCGTGAGTTATTTTTTCCTTAACAATTCTTAAATTTCATCTGCAATATTCATTACTTACAATTATAATTATCTGTTATTTGAACATGGTGATTGAATTTTTATTATTAAATTGAGCTAGGGTGGTTTAAATTGACGTGTAGCTATGCTAAGAACCTAAGAGAGTTCAGATTTTGAAGGGTTGACAGGTTTTTTAAGGTTAATTAACTTTCATATCTTATTTGGGAAATTAATTTATCATGGTAGGTATTAGGTTAAGTTTTTGCAAGGTTTAAAACCTTCCAAAGCCCCTATTTTCTCAATCTACTAAATTTGATGGGTTGAGGATGGTTGGTTTTTTTTTTTTTTTTTAACTGTTTTGATTTTTTATTATAATTTTTATTTAGTCATCTTAAACCTTTATATTTATAGGGGTATTTTAATAATTTTAATATAAAACATTCATTAAACTTTATCTTCTAATCAAACAAAGAAGACTGAATCATAATTTACTGTCTTCTTTTCTAACAAGATAAGATTAAATTATTAACTCTATCTTATTAAAATTTACCTTATTATACATTAAAAAATCTTGCTTTACCTTATCATTTATTTTTCCAAACAATGCTCAGGGTCAGTGTAGAAACAGTATAATGAAAAAAAATAAAAAAGAATAGCAACATAAAAGAGAAAAGTTATCGTGCCATTTGTTTCTTTTATAAATTTTCACTGTGACTTGTCTAGACTTTTGTTCAGTTTGACATGTTCAATACTTCAAACGTATATATTTATATTTTATTGCTTCAACATGGTTTTTGTTATATTTTCTTAAGTTATAATCAAGCAACATAAAAAAAAAATAATAGGAACTAAGAAAATTATCAAATTATGACAATAGAAAAACTTAAATCTAATAAAAAAAAAAAAGTGGACTATTATAGTATTGATTCTTCGAGAAGGTTTAATAGATTGTTATATCAATAGCAATGAATAATTAAAAAATAATTATCATTAAAATATGGTAAGATTCTTTTATAATGTTTAAACAAAAGTTTATATTTTAATTGTTTAACTGCATTTAATAGACAAATTTTTTTTTATAGATAAAAAAAGTACAAGCTGTGATGTTATATCATTACTAATAGCATAATAAAAGGATCTAATAAAGATTTTTTAAAGTGTACGAAAAATATGAATTGATACTCATACAATACACTATTATTAATGAGTATGACATTCGCATTCTTCCAAAAGTCTTATTATTAATGACAATCATATTCTTCAAAGAGTCTTATTCTATAATTCTATAGCATTTAAAGACATGAATAAATATGTTAATAAAAAAAAAAAAAAAAGAGCAAACTTATAGATACTTAATAATTTATTTACAATTTTATTGCTAAAATTTTGAGATGCAATTTAAAAAGGTGTATAAATATAATCATTCACTCCAATAAGTATCATTTTTATTTATTGAAAAACATTATATACTTATTTTTTAAAAAAGATAATAAATATCATGTTTTTTTTTTATTTTGCATTATACAATATTATAAGAGGGGATGGATATTTGAATATGTAAAAAAAATTTTGATAATAAAGAAAATATTTTACTTTTTAATAGTGAAAGCATAGATTAGAATAGATTAAAAAAGATTTTAATCTAAACTTAGATGCTTTAATATGATTAGGTATAGATAATATATACAATATTATTGCAATAGATGAATTAAAGAAACTTTGTTAAATATCCTTTAAAAATTAGTTAGTGATTATTATATTTTAAAATTTTAATAAATATAATAATTTTTTTGAACAATATGGTTAGTTGTTTCGTAAGAGCCACAACAGTTTAGCTATAAGGTTAGTTGTTAATAAAGTGAGAAGAAAAATTATAAATCCTTATAAGAGCAAATCCATCATTAACAGGGATTGAATCGAGACCCAAATGATCTCGAGGGGCCAAATGCATAAGTTGTTTCATGAACCTCACATGATTGGTTAATGTGACACCTAAACTTCACGAGTAACCTGTTTGATACCTTAAGTTTTATTATTGACCAATTAAACGCCTAAATGAATAGTCAACAGTGTACGTAGAAGTAAGTGAGTGAAAGTAAAAAGCACAGGTGAAATAAACCTAACGGTAACAAAATTTTAACTTAACCTTATTATTCTCTCTCTCTGTCTCTATGAAAAATATAATCGTTAAGGTTAGCAAAGCAAGGCTATAAAATTGGGGCAATTGAAGATTGAAATGCAACAATCTTCATAAATTTCTCGCTCGTTCTATTTTCCTCTATCTCTTTAAAATTTTCTCTTTTACCATGGAGCTCACAATCCCAACATACAATTGTAGGGAGCATGCTGCTCTTAGGTGTTCATGAATAGATTTCAATCTTGGAAGAAGGTTTTTCGGGTGTGTTAAATTTGGAAGAAGTAAATTTTGTGAAATTGATATGTTAATTTTATGAACTTGAATGATTGGACATTTTTGCTAAGTACTAGTTTTTCTTGAAATAGAGATGATGAGCTTGCAACTTCTTTCTCTAGCTAGACCCTCCAATAGAGAAACATGTAAAGCATGTGGTTATAGGGTTGCTACGAAGGGTGAAAGATTTAGAAGAAAAAAGGATCAAATTTCGAAAATTGGAAACTGAGATGGTTATTGGTTACTATAATTCTTATTATCTTTGTGAAGCTAAGACAGTAATGGTTTTATTAGTGTTAATTTAATTGTTGTTTCTGTGGTTGGTGGGGATTAGTAGTGGGAGTAAAGTATTTGTTTACTGTGAAATATTTTGTGATGAAACAAGCATTTTGTAATATTTTGTGTCTATCTTGAATATAATGGAAGAATTGGTTTTTAACTTCACTAAAATGTGAGAATATGTTGTTGTTCTTATGTTTGTATGTGTATGTGGATTGTGTAAAATTAGAAAAAAATTTTACTTAAAGTAATCTATTATGGAATGCTATTGTTCTTGTGTTTGTGGATTGTGTTTAACTTTAAATTAAAACTAGGAACTCAAAATTATAACTTAAACTTTAAAAGTATTAAAAACTTAAAAGTGTAGCATTCAAAATTTGTAACTTTTATTTATCTTCAAAAACATATATTTCTTGCAGCATTCAAATTGCAAATTGCACATGTAGCAAAATTACAAAATTCAAATTCTTAAGTCTAAATTGCAGAGAGACATATAACAGCACACATAACAACATTTAAAGTTGCAGATTGCAAAGAGACATATAGCAGCACACACAATAACATTTAAAGTTGCAAATTGCAAAAGAACAAATTGCAACATTGATAAAATACATAATGCATTAAAGCAATGATATTGCAAAATATGGTTACAATATGCTCATAGTGCAGAAGCACTTTGACAAGGTAGCTTAGTACAAGTGGAAATAGTCTATTACAATAAAATACCCTATCACACTAGAAATCTAAGATCACATTCTATCAACTATAATTACACATGTCAACTCAAACACCATTCTGTTATGTGAAGCCATGTTATGCATTTTCTATTCCTTGTGATCCACCTTGATTGGCATTGCGCCTTATATTCATCATATGAATGTCTCTGTGTTGCTAAAGTTGCCTATAGGTGATAGTTGGCTTGTTTTACCATGTTAGCCCATGTGGTTTAAAGCCTAGATCAATTTTTACTTCACTTGATCTCTTAATCACATGTTAACTAATGATCATTGAGACACAAGATGTGCTCTACAATAATCAACCAAATTAAAGTTGTGATAATAAAATCCAAGATAAAAGGAAGTAATTATAACTTACATGAAATGTGATTGCCCCAGTCTTGTCATCATATCTCAATCTCACTTCTTGGGGTCCTCTTAGTATCTTGGGATGGGTGGTACTGGCATTATTGTGTTTGGTCTTTTTCCTCTCAAGGCAGCAACTGAACCTGAGGTTGCTTCATTTATTCCATCACTTCCTCTACCATTAAGACCTACACAAGCCCTTCTACCATCACCTAATCCACCCACACCACTACTTTTAATACTGACACCACTTCTTCCTTCTCTTCCTCCTCTTTCACTTTAGATTTCTACAACTAACACTCTATATGACATTAAATTATATTATTAGTATAAGCATTTAAAATAATAAAAACATCAAAATCAATAATAACTAATGTTCACCTGTGATGCTCCAGTAGTTCTCTGTGGGCAACTTTGTTTATTATGGTCATCATTATGGCATAATGAGCAACTCATTTGAATGCCTTTTCTTGATTGTTTCCCAAATTTCCTTTTCTTTGGCTCATTTTATCTTTCTTTCTATTCAATCTTGGATTTTTAGCTTTCTTTTTCACTTAAGTGAATCCATGATAAGATTATTTGATTTTGGCCATAGCTTCATTCCTTTTCCAGGTTGTAACACAAACCCATATGACCTTAGAAATGTTTCTTTTGTATACCACTTAGCAATATACTTATATGGTTCTAGGTTTCTGTAATGCATAGCACATATAACATGAGCACAAGGAATACCTTTTAACTCTCATGTTGTACATGTGCATTTTTGTATTCTTAGATCTAGTGTATGACCATACTCACCATCAACTATTTCAAAACTTGTCTCCCCATTTCAGGCAATTTAACACTATAGAATGTGTAACATTGTTTTCTAACTTGGTCATAGCCATATGAGATATATTTATAATCCAAGTTTGAGCAAACTCTCTCATCTCCCTAACCCTATTCATAACCTGGATTCTAATTCCTTCTAACATGGTAATAATGCTATAACACCTTGGGGTTAGAATCCAACTATTAAAAGTCTCACACATATTATTGTCAACAATATCACATTGACAATCAAAACTAAAATATGCCCTACACCAAATGGTCTCATTATAATTAAGTAAATCTTGAATACAACCCTTACCTAATTTGTTAAGTTCCTTAAAGTTGTCCCTAAATTGGACTTCAAATGTAGACCAGGATACCTCCCAAAATTTTTTTCTCTTATTTCACCCTTCCACCTCTGGTTCCAATTCTACCATACATGTCTAGCACACATCTTGTGCTTTACAAAATGAAGATCCTCTTATATGGCTGGAATCAAACCCTGCAATAAAATAAAACATAATGCAATATGGCACACATGTAAGAATGTAAATAATAAATAAAATCTTATCTCAAGATGACAATCATCTTTTGCATATATGTGATAACTATCCATCTGTCACCATTAGTAATTCCTAAGTCCATCTTTAAAGTGGCAATGAACCACTTCCAATTCTTTTTATTTTCCACTTCGACAACAACCCAAACAAGTGGAAACGTCTGGTTTTTTCCATCTTTAGACACACTAATAAGTAATTGTCCCTTGATTAGACCCTTCAAAAAATAGCCAAAGTATTTTCCTGCAGCCCTCTAAAAACCTTTTTTCATTGCATGAAAGCATACATAAAAAGCTCTAAAAAGATATTTTCCTTTTTTAAGTGTCTTGCCCTTAGCAAAGAAGTTGTCCTAGGATTTGATCTTCTAATCTCATCATAATAGTCATACAATTTTACAAATTCAACCTTGTAGTCCCCAACCATGCTTCTTATTACTGCTAGCTTTGCCTTCCTATATATTATTAATCCCACATGCAATTTCAACTAATCTTTGCATAGCTTTTGAAGCTCTCTTGTAGTGATTCCTGATTGTGACAAAATTCTCTCCTTAAAGTGGCTAGTTATGTATTTGGAGTTGCAAAATTTATTTTGTTTGTTCTATAACACTTATGCACCGGATTGTAAGTCTTCAAATTGAAATTTTTTGTATGCCTATCAAGACAAGCAAATAATAACCACTTACAACATTCTTTATTGCATTTCACTCTTATCCTTTTTACCTTATTAGGCCTCATAAAAAGTGATACACCCCTAGCAATGGCATACTTCCTAACTGTTTGCCTAAACTGCTCAACATTCAAAAAAATCAACGTAAGTTCAAAGTAAGGAACAATAGTATCAGGATCATAGTGAATTGATCTATTTCTTTTCCTATGTCTCTCATTCTCAAAAGCAACCTCTTTTTCATCCTCATTACTCACCTTTTTGCTATTTGGATCTGAGCTATCATAAATCTCCCCTACTCCTATCGTCCCAGCATATTTATTCCCTCCTCTAGTAGCATTTTCATAACCAAAATTAGTTCCTGCTTCATTTAAAGGAAATTCCCCTCCATTTAGGTTTTTTGTTCCCTTAGATCTATTTGCTTTAAATTGCCTAACAATTTCACTTGCTACTATTAATTCTGCATCTAGATCACTGCCATCAATTTTTTCACATTCTACACTATCAGCATTAAGATCTTCATATTCATCCTCCTTATATGCATACTCATAGTCTTCATCCTCATCTTTACTAGATTTTGAGCTTTCTTCTCTCAAGTTAACACTCCCACCTTTTAAACTTCCTTCATTGTCACTATAATAAGCATCTTCACTCTCTAAACTTTCCTCCCTCTCATTGTTTATTTCCTCACTTTCTACATTTTCTTCCCTCCTAGTAGCACTATTAACCTTTTCAGCAAAATCATCATTAGAAATTTCATACATAACTTGAGGCACATTGATGAAATGTTCAAGATAAAAATCTAGAACATCACCATCTTTCACACCAGCAATAGAATTTAACGACATAACATCATCAAATATTTGTACAAATCTAGCCCTATTCTTCCTTTTACAAAAGATTCCTTTCACCTTAGCATACCCCAATTCCTTAATATAATCCTTCAACTCAAGCATAGATAACCTATCTTCAACAATATATTTATCAATATGCACAAACCCACCAGTATACCTTAGGTTGGGTCATTTATGAAATTGCCTCCATGGGGCCATCTAAGGTTAACAAATAAGTCACCATCCTGACGCAATGTAGGATTAAAAAAATAAACTATCAGACATGGCCACACTAATGCACTAAAACCAACTTTTACTTTAGAACAATGAAGATAATGCAAACAATTTCTAGTTGTTTATATAAACAAAATTAAAAGGCAAAGTTCAGTCATTCAAAGCCCTAGCTTTTGGGATTAAATAACAAAAATCCCCAATCTACAACAATACTGCAACATTGATTAAAGAAACTATATAACATACCCTAAATTTCTCTAGTATTCACAACAGACTCATTTACATAGTGACAACATACCTATTATTTACTTATTTTCCTTTGTGATTTGGGATAATGCATGCAAATGACCACAAGCTTTTCCTTCATCATTTGGGGATAATACAGGTTATAGCTAAGCAAGCAATGAGCATTTCATAATTTCTTCTCTTAGTTCTTGATTTGAGAATAATGGAGTTTAGGGCATAAATTTGAGATTTTTTACCGTTTGAGACTAAAGAGAGGATGAGATTATTAAGTGATTAGGACAGAAAAATTGTCCAACTCTTCAAAAAGTTATGACACGTATAATGTTTGCAGAGTTTTTGTCCATGTCATCACATGTTCGTTTCACATGTTTACTTCTTTTTATGTCCTTGTGTTTAATTTACCAACAATAATTTATAGGCATTTAATTGGTCAATAATAAAACTTAAGGTGTCAAATAGGTTACTCATGAAGTTTAGGTGTCACATTGATCAATTGTGTAAAGTTTAGAGAGCAATTTATGCATTTGGCTGATCTTGGGGCATTACCATTAATCACTAAAATAGAGATCGTTTGCAAACATAATAAAAATTTGATCACATGCAACTCACCACGTACTAATTTGATGGGCATAGTAAGCATATAAATACTTTCATATTATCTCAATTGTCAAGGGTGAGTAGTAAAAAGAATTTTAAACTTTGCCTCATTTTTTGAGTATTGTCAGAGTTATTATCTAGCACTTTTTATCATTTATTTAAAAAGACAATTCAAAAATACATTTTAAGCATTAATATTATCACTTTGCAGTATATACATATAAAATATAAAAATTTAAGAAAGAAATATCATATTATAAAAGAAATATCATATTACGATTGTACTCATAAAAAATAAAATAATTATATAATAATTATGTAAAGAAGATTTTTTTTTTTTTTGAAATAACGCTGGCCACATCAAAGGGTAAAAATATCAATACAATTAAGCCTTTTTTACTTTTTCAATTTCAGTAACTGTTAGTTTTGTTAATTGTAGCCATGAACTTTAACATTAGTAATAATTTTGTCCATTTATTAAGAATGTTGTATTAGTTAATGTCAACAGACACTAAGCTTAATTACCAATGAATAGGTACGAACAAAATTTGTATTAGTACCTAAACTTGTTTAATCTATTCAAATCTGTTCAACATTTGATTAAAATTTCATCCTTGTTATTCCTACACATCCCAAACCTGAACTTGTTGAATTCTGTTTTGTTTTTAAACATAGTTGACCAATAATTCATCAAATTGTCTTTCAAAATGTTTAATTGATCATTATAATTTTTTATGATCTATTAATCCAATAAATGTATTGAAATTAATCTTTTATTCAGTACAATATTCTTAAAGATCATCGATGCATTAATTTATACTTGGATTCATATATAGTGTGTTTTTAAATTACATATATATATATATATATATATATATATATATATATA
>CATIWR010248813.1:0-31346 GCA_949677035.1 Omphalea diandra
TTAACAACATCTTTAAATGGTTTTGTAGAATTGAGAAGAGTGCATCTAACATATCGATGAATATCATTAGCAGTTTGAACAATTCCACCAGCCACAACTTCTAAAATTGCATGAGTCATCCCATTTTTGTCTTCGGAGAGATAAGATTGCAATGGTGGACAGCTTTCATTAAGCAGTCCCATGATCTTTTTGAGTTCTTCTGATTTGCAAATCAGTATCTGAATAAGATGCAACACACAATTGGTACTGATAAAATAATATCTTTAATTAGAATTAAATTTACGTCCTTACTTGACTCCCCACAGAATGAAAACTCTTCCAAGTGAAAGAAGGGTGATAAGACATGGTTACACAAACATATTATAAGCAAGTTCCAATATTGATTAGTCAGAAAGCATATATATATATATATATATATATATATATATACACACATACATATATACATACCTTCATATGTATATACATACATACATACATACATATATGTGCGTGTGTGTGAGCATAGAGAATACAATCACGTAAAAACAAGTTGCAGTTTAATACATGAAAAAAAAATAAACATGCACTCTCCTTTGGTATCAATCCCAGTTTAACCAGCCCGACCAACCATCTGTCTGTACCTTGTCCCATCAATGAAATCCCGACCAATTCTAGGTTGTCGAAAAATAACCCTCCTAGCAGGAAGATTAACCCCAGCAGCCAAGGTAGAAGTAGCAGTTAAGATCCTTAAAAGATCTCTGTGATAGCAAATTTCAATAATATCTCTTTCCTCAACCTGTAAGAAATCAAGAGGGCAGCCTAATCCTTCAAACGTCTATCATAAGGTTGAAATTATCTACTAAAAAAATAACTGATTCTAGAATTAAGCAGGAGTGAGAACACAGACTAATCAACTTGTGTACATTAAAATAACAAAATAGACTGGTCACAAGCAACAAATCAGAAGTGAATGCAGATGAGCAAGAAGCCATACTGTGAGGCCAGCATGATAATAAGCAACACCAGAAGGAAGAGTTTCTTCCAATGTAGGATCTAATCCCACAGGACATCTTCACAATGCATCAATAGCTGAAGCAATATCAAGAAATTCGCTCTCATTCTGAACATTAACAGAAAATTCCTTAAGGAATTTGGAAATGTGCTTGGCAATTGATTCACATCCTTTTTGACTAGAGCAAAATATTAACACTGAATGACCCTCTTGAACAACCTAATAAATGCAGCAATCATTCATAGTTGTTCAACTTTCAAATAATCCCAAGCTACAGTTCACTCAAATAAGAAAGTGAGTAATCCTATCTCATTGCGCAGTTCCATGATATGATCAGGATCTTTACCACCCAGATCAGCTGCTATTGGAATTGTTCTAATAATATCCATTTTCTTGTCATAAATGGTGTTGCCAACTTTAATAAACTCCTCTAATGGAACAGGTCGGAAATCAGTCTGGTATAATGCTGCCTGCACACAAATTTGCCCAAACTAAGTTGACTTGCATAACGTTATAACTGTTTATCCTACCTGAAAAAGGGCAATAGAATAATGCATATTATATGGTATAGAACTGCATTATAACTGTAGTGCCCATACTTCTCTTGTGCAAATGCAATATATTTATACACCCTCAATGACTGGCCTGAAGCCGAAAAAACCAGGAAATAAAAAGTTTTGCTTAATCAAAAAATTAACTTAGAGATTGCACTTACTTGAAGCCAATCAGCAACTGCTGCCACATTTGGCATAGCCGCACTCATCCCCACAATTTGCATACCGTGGGCAGCATTACAAGTACCTAAGCTTTCTCCACTACTAGATTCTGAATGCCTTCACCAGCAGCATAAAGAAGCTTTGTCAACATAAGTTCCGGAAGATAACCCCTGCTCTGATCACCAACCAGTAAACAAACATATCTATACATATCCCTTCAAAGAATACAAGATGAAACGAGTAACATTTAGAAGCAATACCAAAGCAATTAATATTTATATGCAAGAAAACATACAATAGAACACATATTCAAAATACCATGTGCAGTTCATCTATCACAATGATTCCGATTTCTGATAAACAGCCCTCTTCCAGCAATCTGTTTATTAAAGAGTTTGCTTTCTCTATTGTGCAGACAGCAAGAGAAGTATCTTTAGGAAGTGTTCCACCACGTTGGTTTCCATAATAACTTTGAATGTGCTTACCAAGAGGTTCCAAGAGGTTCTCCAGATGTTCAGTCTGGACTCATTAGGACAGGAATTAAATATGTATGGAACCCATAGATATTGTAAAAAAACTATTTTAAGTAATCGTATATCCAAATTTCAGGATTAGAAAAATATTAAAAGACCTTGTCTGCACAAATTAATACATAAGGAAGTACAAGAATGCAATTTTTCCAGTTGATAGGACCCGTCGCAGCATCAAAATTTCCGCAACAAAACTTTTACCAACACTGCAGCAGAGGAAATAAGATTAAGAGTCTATTAATGAAAGCCTAATAAAAAAAAATGGAAAAATGTCTGCTACCAATAGAGGATCTGGGAAGCAATGTCACCGGCGTAAGAGAAAATAAAACAAGTAAAAACCTATTGTGGAAACTAATCTGATAGAATAAGTTAAGGTGAAATTCAATAGCCTTATAAAAGTACCTGGTAGATACACAGTATACAAGATTCCTTCCCTCTAAAACTCCATCCACCTGAAGACAGTCAACCTGGTAATGAACATATGAATATGTCATGCATCTGGCTGACAATATATAAGGTCATAAACACCATTGAAGAGATTTAAATAAGATACTGATTCCTATAATCAAATTATAAATAAAATAACTGATAAAAACACATATGATCAAGGCTGATAATATAAGTTAAAATCCATTGTCAACTAACAAATATATGCAAAAAATGCTAGACATACAAAATAATAACAACAATGGAATAAAAAAGTAATACACAATACATGATTAACAATAAAACAATAACATGACCAAAATAGCGAGAGCATATGAAGAGAAGACTCCTGCTAACTTAACCAAACCTAAACTTCCAAGTTTCCAATTGGGACCATATGAAATATTTTTTAGCACTCTACTCCACCAAAGGCATTGTACTCTATTAATTCCTCAACAATAATGTCCTTTTCACCATCTCCATCACAGTATATACAAGAAGAGAACACAAAGAGGGCAAATAAGCAACAGTTAATGAAGACCAGATCAAGTTCTGCATCAGGTTACAAAATACACAATATAAAGTTTAGCTTTTTGTGGCAACATGAAGATAAATTATCATATAGAAAAGAATAAAACAGATGACAAACCAATTAAAAAGAGAGAAATGAAGTATTTTTGTCTTCTTGGGCTGAGAGGGTAAGAAATTCAAAAAAAAATATTCACTTTAACCTTGCTGAAAACAGACACTTTAATTTGCCGTTTAAGTATCAACAAAGGCAAGCACAACAATAGACATTTAAGATTCCATTTGTTTCACAGAAAAGATTTTTCACATTTTCTAATGTTTAGCATGCTTAGAAAAATTAGTCAATGAAAAAAAATTTGGACTTACTTTTTCAAAAGAGAAAGTCATTTTTTGAATTTTAACAAGTTTATTTAAATGAAAAATAAATCATACAAATACATGTATTTATTATTATTGGTCATCCTTGGTTACCAATACCCATCACTAGTTACTGCTGGCTGGTGATACTCAATGGCAATCGGTAGGACTCACAAAAAATTTTATTTTTTAGCATTTTTTCCTTATATTAAATAAAAAAAGTATAAATTTAAAATGTTTGTCCTCTAAATTTTGTTATAATCTTATAAATCAAAAGAAACTCATATTTTTGTAATGTATTCTAAACACTATAAAATATGTTTTTCAGAAAACATGTATTCAAAAAATATTTTTCTAGGAAAGTTATTTCCATAAAACAAATGGAACCTTAAAATTCAAAAATACCTGCCAAGAGTACAATTTCAAGATTCCCCTCCTTTTGCATATGCTGCATGCTTCCGGAGGAAGCCAATTGCCAAGATCTAATCTGTCAGTGAGTGGCCCAAGACTTGACGGAGTGCCAGCTTTACCATACCCATTATTAGCAACATAATTTCTGATTCCATTGACTGTTGAATCAGCCGTAATACGAGCTGTGCCTTGATTTGATAAATCTGATTCCTTTTTGGTCGCTGCCTGAGCAGACATGGTCCTTCATACTACATGCATTTCTTCCTGTGCTTGAGTCTCACTATATGTAGCAATTTTACCAGTTCGTGAGCTTTTGATGTTTACAGAACCAAATTCAGCTTGTTCAGCACCATGGTGCATATTTGAATTATCTATAGCATGGCACAGGGAACTTGCCTCCAAGTTCTTGTCCTCAAACAAAAAGTCAAGATGTTTAACAGGCAACGGAGAGACTTCTTTTATCACTTCTCTCACACAGGTCCTATTTAACTCCATAGAACCACCATTTCCCATCTGCTGATCTTTGCTGGTTGCTCCATCCAAAATTTCCTTTGATTTGTCAATATAACATCCATTTTAAATACCTTTAGCACCCGATCAAGAGGATTCCCAACTTCAGCAAATAAACCATCTGCTATTTGAATGGCTTCATTCCAAAATGCTTCTCCTGGTGAAATGATGGAGCTTCCGCGTACTGACTTGGAGGTTTCACGATCATATGTTCAGACAACTGATAAGCCTGGTGCATAGCACTCATTCATATCAACAGTTCAATTAGATACCCCGGTGCATTTTCTCATGCTTGCTTCAAGCTTAGTAGAATCATTGCTCAAAGTAACCTGCCAAAAGGAGGAGAAAAAAAGAAGCAAAAACAAATTATTGTAAACTAGAATACTTTATAAAGCTACACAATGGTAGTTCAAGCTAGTTTTACCCCTTTAGACATGTTGGTTAGTAGTGTTTCTGATTTTACAATAGATGCAGATTGCTTGTTTTCTGTCTTCTTGTTGATAGAGAAAGCAGTTTCGCCTTCTGAATGTGATTGACTGGTTTCGCAATGCCTCTTCTTTGATGTTTTACTCGCATCATCCACCAACAACTCACCAGGTCTCTTATGGTCATTGAACTTTGGCTTAGACGGTGAAGTTGCAGTTAATTGGAGTTCACTGCATTGAATAAATCAATAACTAAGTTATCCATATAAAACTATAATAAACACACCACTCCCTAAAACAGTTATTTAAAATAAAGATATAAAGGCACACTTACCTACAGTACAAAGACAAAAAAATCATTAACAAACAGCCTTACTTCTGAGTTTATTGCATTGTGCCTCGAAACTGAGCAACGGTTTGCAAGGTCCTTTACTATAACATTACCCACATTCGAGGAACCTCGAGATATTTCCTTACGAATTGTTTCAAATCCTTCAGGAATTCGAGAGTTTTCATCTTCAGACATCTTATCAATCTCCGAGGCCAAATTTCTCCTGACTGCATCTTGTGTGGCCAGCAAACCAGATGAAAGCTTGGGACCATGGTTCTGGCCCTGTGAATTCACTAAAAACCTATCCAAATTGTATTTCCCACTGGGAGACCCACCTGCCACGATTCTAGCACCTTTTTCAATTCTCCCATGCTTCAATCCAGGCGACAAAGATTTCCTCTTCTTCGAAGCAAAAAACTGATACAATGGTTGAAGACATGAGCCAGAAAAACACGTTACACAGAGAAATTTGAAAATGGGATAGATTTTTTTTTAATCAATGTAAAATTGCGCGCAAGTTTGGGGGCAGGTAGGAACGGGTGAATTTTGAATTTGAATGACCGTTATCATGTTCTAGGGTTTTGAAAATGGTTAAAGTACAGACCTGATTGATTCATCCCCGAGGCGAACCCGACGCCATGGATGGAGACCTGATTGATCCGCGAAACCTTAGTTCTTTAATGACGGTGATGCCCTGGCGGGTTCGGCGATACGACGTCGCGAACCGTTCAAATTTTTACGCCGAGCGCCAACTGACTCTGGCAGTTCTGCCTTTACTTATACTCACTGTCATTATTTAATAATGAGTTTTTAGGGTAAAACTTAAAATATTGTTATTCTATTACTCATTTATACTATTGGTTGCCTACATAAATAAAAAAATGCTTAGTTACCTAAAAATTTCAAATTTTAAGTTGATTTTTAGTTTTAGCTATATTTTAATTTATATCAATTAAATAATTATAATTAATATTTTTTTAATATTAGCCTCTAATTATAATTTTGTCATTGTTCTGTCAAAATGGTGATGTGATATTTTTAAACTTTTCTTTTTATGTGTAAAAAAGTCATGGCATAATTTTTATTTTACTGTTATTGCATTTTTTTAAATTTTTTTCTTATTTTATCTGTTTCATTTATTTTCTTAGTCAAATTAAAATCCCAACTCTAACTCATTGTCTCTTCTTCTTCTTCTTCTTCGATGATCAATCCCTCAAGCCACATTTCTATTAAATATTATTTTCTCTACCCAATCTAATTGTGAATATTCTTGATTTTGTAGCAATTCCCTAAATAAAGTAGATATTCTTGAACAACAAAAAGCATCATCAACTTTAAGTTTAAGACAAATTGACAATTTTATCATCATTCTATTATTACTCATCACTTACCCTGAATATATCATTGTCATTTCACAACCAACTTGTAATAACAAAAAAAAGATAATAGATTGAAACTAGCATCTATATACAAGCTAAATTTAATTTCTCAAAGCAACAATAGTATTTATCAAGCAATTGTAACAATAGAAAAAAATGGCAGAATAGGCCATTTATAATTGGGCCTGGACCTAAACATCAGTTGACAAAGTGATTAAAAGTTACATTAAAAAATTGACTGTTTCTAATAACAAGTAGCCTCCTTGTTGAAAAGTAGGCTCTACATCAATTATATGGGATTCAATACCTTAGAATTGTATAATAAGATGAGTCACACAAATAAATATAATTGAACCTATAGAAATGTAAGCAACCTAAACAATATGCCATAGAATTCACTGCATATATATCATATTTGCCACAAAAGCTGCAAATTTTAAAGTCAATATTTTCACATTAAGGAAAAAGCTATCATGATAATCAAACCCAATAGTATGGTAAATTACTAACACTAAATTCCATAGTTATTAAAAAACATAAAAAGGGTTGAAATTTGAGACATACCTATTTGTCAAGAAGAAACTCCAGTCCATCCCTAAAGGCAAAGGCGAGGTGTCATCTTAGTGATACCTTTATGAGTTTTTAAGCTTTAGTGATTCATCATGGATTTTATCTTTATAATCATTTTCACAATTGTGATCAGTGGAAGAGTTTGATGATAATAAGATGAGCAGTGAAGATAGTGGTATAAAAGTGAAGATGGATTGAATGATTGGATCGAAAAAAAAAATTAATAATGTCGATAAGAGAGAGAACGTAAGCGTACAAATTCGCTTTTTTTTATTTATATTTTGGATAATAAATATTTTTTCATTAAAGATATATGTTATATTTCGTGTGTATGAGATATATTTTATAAATAAGAAAAAAAAGAAGGTGGCTTAGATTTAAGGATTTTAATTTCATTTGAGCCATAAATGGAAGAGATAGGAAAAAATAAATGTACATTCAAAAATATCATACCTATCTTTTTTGTTGAAAAAATGGTTGAAACTATTTTATTAATTCGAACTGAAATATAGGATAAAATTGAAAACTAGCCTAAAGTTTCAAGTTTAGTAGATAATTAAGCTATAAAATACAAAGAGGTGTTGAAGGGAACTATTATGTTGAAAAATAACTTATTTATTCTAAAAAGATTCATATATTTATTCAGTTACTTGTATTTTCGTTATAAAAATAAAATACATGATCTTGTAAAATATTTTATGAAAGTATAGATAAAAAAGTTCATATTAGCAAAATAATTGTTGACTAAATGGCAGTTGATACATAAGCAATCTTAATTTGAAGTTTTTGTTTCCTTTCTCAAAAACAGGAACACCTTGTTTTGCCTCAAAAATTTATTGATTTTGATTTCTTTATATAGAACAAAGTCAAAGCATTTATACATTTGTAACCACAAAGTAACATGTAGACTATATTTAAAATTTTTTATTTATTTTTTAAAATTATTTAGTGTTAAATCATTTTTACATTATTTATATTGATTAATCCGTTCTTAATTAAGTATGTATATTTATTGATATTAATTATTCCAATAACGATTTTGTATGTACATTAAATTTTATAGAAAAATTAATTATTTGTCTATTCAACTTCTTAAAAAAAAAAAAAGAAAAATTTGTTAATATATTAAAACGTTTTATTCATTTAATTTTACTATAATGGTTCGTATTGCTTTTTTTTTCTTGCATAGATATTTTATTTTTATTCATTCAATATCTTATCATAATTGTTTTATTTGATTATAATTAGCCTAGATTTTTTAAAGTATGAAGTAAAATTTAAAATTTTTTATTGAATTTTATGGATGCAAATATTATTTTGACATTAAAAGATAGATTAAAAAAATTATTATAATTGTAAATAATTTAAGTTTTCTTTAAAAATAAAATTATCATTAATTTTATTTGTAAATAATTATATATCATTTAAATCTTATTGTTAAAAAATAAATTTATTTAAAATAGGATTAAGTCTTAAAAATATTAAAATTATATTGATATACATAAATCTTTAATGCTAATCAGTAAAAATTATACTGATACACACATCTTTAATGCAAGTCAATAAAGTTATATTAATTAATTTATATCTTGAAAATTAATAATGAGATCTAAAATCCCTTAAAATTAGTAAGATACGTAACATACATTCTCAAATTTTCAAATGAATAACGTAAAATATCAAAAAATCTACACATTATGTTGGTTACCATCTTGTTTTTTTAATTGTTAAATGACATGAAAAAGTTTTGACTTATGATAATAAAGTAACAGATATAAAAATTATAAAGACATATTTTTCTTTTAAAAAAAAGTCTGATTCAGAACCAAAAATGAATCAATGATTTTCAAAAATTATAATAGATATTCCTTCAACTATTTAAAAATATCTAATTAAAGAAAATAATTAATTTTTAAATTATTTAAAGACCTGTCTTATTTTAAATATATTTAAGCACAAATATCAACTAAAAATTAAATGTGAACAACACCTGTTAATCACTTTCAAATAAAAATTGTTCTTAAATAGATCTCTAAATTAAAATTTATATTCTGAAATAATCTAAACAAATAATTTTATCGAGGATTAAATTTTTAAAATATTTTGTTGAAGAAGAAATTTTTTAAATAATTGAAGACTTAATATTTAAATCTTAAATCAAAATATGCTTTCATTGTGTTTCATTAGGGACATATTTGACACATTGGGTATCATCATTATTGCTAGGTATCGTGTTTCATTAGGGACATATTTGATACATTAGGTATCACCATTATTGCTTTTTATGTAGGTATGGATTGTAAATCATATTTCAAATTCAGGTCTATATTACTTCATGTACCTGAAATCAAAATGCACTATTTCATTAAATTTCACACGTGTAACTTATATACATTGATTATTAACTATATATATATATATATATATTTGGTATTGTATTGAGTATATATTGATATTGATCTACATATAAATTAGTGTTGAACTATATGTACATTAAAATTCATAAATATATTAGTAAAATAAATTATGAGTTTAAAACTCATTGATCAATGTACATGTATGAACAATATATATCAACAAAGTTCTTTATAATTTATTACGTTATTACTAGAGTATCAATTTAAAACTAATTTACTTTTCATTAATTTATTTTATAGATTTTAATGTACATGCAGTTCAACACCGACACACATGTTGTTAATGACTAATATAAATGCAATACAATACTAATGTACATACTGTTCAAAATTAATGTATTAATATGCATGCAAAAATAATATATATCAACAAAATTTTTAGAATTTGTTATATTATTGGTAGAGTACCAATTCAAAATTAATATATTTTTTATTAATTTATTTTATGAATTTCAATGTACATACAATTTCAATATTAATGTATATACAGTTCAAAATTAATATATATACAATTAAAAATAATGTATTTTAAAACTAATGGACTAATGCACATACATGAATAATGTATATCAATAAAATTTTTTAGAGTTTTTTATATTATTAGTAGAGTATTAATTGAAAACTAATGTATTTTTCATTAATCTAGTTTATAGATTTTAATGTATATATAGTTCAACAACAATGCACTTGCAATTAAGACTAATATATATGCAGTTTAATATTAATGTATATACAATTATATTTTAAAAAAATGATACGCGAGATACTTAAATGAAATGGTTCGTATTAATTTAGATTCATACTGTAATATGAACTTAGATTTATGAAATGCGTAATTGATATGAATCAAGTTAGGGTCCACTTAAAGTTACAAAAAAATGAAAAAAAACTAATAAAGAGATCTCATTCGAAAGGAGGAAGTCATCACAAAAGTTTCAAAACTATCATATTTGAAGCTACCATAGTTGGAATTGTCATATTTGAACCTGTCTTACTTGGAATTGTCATATTTGAAGCTGTCATATTTGAATTTATCTTATTTGGACTTGACATATTTAGAGTTGTCATATTTGAATTTGTCTTATTTGGATAATCTTTTTCGCAAGGGCAAAATGATCATTTCTAAACTTTCATTTCATGTGTGGATTATCAAAATGAAATCAATAAGTTCAACTCTACAAATGGGAAAAATTTGCACAAAAGTGTTTTAGAAAATTGTAGAAGGTTCCAAAAAGGTTTTGGAATATTTTAAGAAACTTCTAAGAATATTTCAAATATCTTTTAGTGTAAGAATAAAAGTACTAAAAAGAAACTAATGGATGAGTGGCACATATGGAAGAAAAATAAAAAAAGTAAAGTCAAAATATTTTTCCAAGATTGTCAAGATCTTAATATATTATTTTCTTCTTTTTATAATTAGGAACTTATGTTATTTGCTTATGTAAGAAACTTATTTTATAAATAGAAATATATCTTATGTATCTTTTAATTGTTTTCTATTTAATTTAAGAGTATCATTTTTTCTAAATAAATTAGGCAAATTGCAAAAATTATTTAAGAGTGTTTCTTGGGGTTTTCTAGAAGTTTTGTAAAGATTATAAATAGTATTTCTTGTTCAGTCAAATCAACGAAGAAATGAATGAAAAATATTTCTTTTAACAAAATTGTTTGTGAAAGTTAATTTTCTTATTGAGTTTTTAATAGAACCTGATGAGACTGTTAAGTGAGTTTTTAATAATTTCACAAACTTATTTAATCTAGGTATTAAATTACTTAGTTAATTTAAGATTGAGATTAACACTTTTTGAATATTTATAATTTAGATTGCTATAAACAATTTTTCTAAAGGTCTAATTGATATTTCAAAGTTGATATTGTTTTGATCTTTGAATTAAAGCCTTAAACTTGTGCAACATACAAATAAATATCCAAAAAATCTATCTCGTCATATCATTTGGTATTAGAGACAAAACTAAATTCAATATCAAAGGTATCTATCTTTTTTTGCTCTTGCATTGTTTTTAGTTCATCTATTCACATTTTTCAACTTTTTTCTCCAAATCTGTCATATCTCAATTATTACATTTAAATATGTTTCTTTTCATTGTTTTTACCTTCATTAGTCCTATTTATTCATCAAATATCACATTAAAAAAAATCAAATTCAAATTCCTTCAAAACCCCATACTCATGCAAAAATTCTTTAAATTAAGGAATTTTGCAAATCTTTGATTTATTGTGTTTCTTCCATCCAAATTAGAACTTCTTCATCAATTAACCCTTCTTGTGTCCTTAATTGCATAATTAAAGTGTTTGATTCAATAAATTTCTTAAAATTTGAAAGTTGTCAAAGTCTCCTTAAATTAAGGAAAACTTGATTTTAGTTTGTTTCTTACAATTTTTTATCCTTTTTCCTTTTGATTTCTTTTTGTTGCTAATAATCTTTTTTTGAATTTTTCTGGTGTATAGGGTTAAACCATAGCTCAGAATTCAATACAGGATAAAGTTACCAAAATACCTTTATAAGTGTTAAATTCATTTATTTTTGTATTTTTGAATTATTTTTTATGTTTTTTGTAATTCTAAGTTTGATTTTAGCTTCAAAAGTTAAAGAAAAAAAAAAGAAAAGAAAGAAAGAAAGCAAAAAAGAAAATGAAAGAAAATAAAACAAAAGAAAAGAAAGGAAAGGAAATATGAATTACAAAGGTATTGTTTAAGGCCAATTTTGAAATTTCCTTTCTCATTCAGCCTAGACATATTTCTTACCATATTCTAAATACTAATTTGCACTTTCAAATTTTCTTTTAAACTCTTAGATTACTATTAGATCTTTAGAAATTTGTTTATACAAGCAATTGTGTTCTTTTCAATTTTTTTGTTTTCTAAGTGTTTTAAGAACTAGTTTTTACTTGTTTGTGTTTGGTTTAAGATTCACTTGACATAAATTAACTTAGTTCTCAAAGAACTTAAAGAAAGTAATATTGAGAGGTAAAAGGCAAAAAGTGGTGAGCTCATAAGAGGGTAAAAGTCAATCTTGAGTTAAACACACGAGACGTGTAATCTTTTTTAGTGTAAAGACGTGAATAATGTTGTAAGAATTTTATTTATTTTCTTTCTTTTTCTTATACAATGACAAGTTTGGAAGATATAAAAATGGATGAATTTACATGCTCTATGAAAGGCATGTTAGATCAAATGAAACAATCAGCAGATAATCTTTCAAATTTAAAGCATGAGTTGAGTCGAACTTGCAATAACAATTACAAGCCATAAATGACAAAATTCTATGGAAAATGTGGTTCTAAATAGTACTTAGCATGGGAAAAGCAAATGAAAATCATATTTGAATACCACAACTTTTCTGAAAAAAATAAGATAACAACTACTGTACTTAGCTTTGAAGATGATGTCTTGTTATGGTGGGAACAATTATCATACGCTAGAGAGTATTATGGGCAAAATCCTATCTCTACATGGCCAGGGATAAAAAAGATTACGAAAAAGGTATGCCCCAAATTCCTATGAAGAATTGTTTTCAAGGCCTACACAAGTTTTTAAAACTACCATTGATGATAAGATTATTGTTTCTAAAGGTAAAATAGACATTCAAACTTTTTCTTTACATGATGATACAAGTCTTAAAAGCTAAGATTTTGAACATGATTGTACAAATAAAGAGGCAATGATTATATTAGAAAATGGTGATAATGCTAGCTTACATGTTGATAAGATACCACCATTAGAAGTTTGTTCAAATGTTCAAATTGTAAATATCATACAAGATGTATTGGTTGTAAGCAAAGATGATGATCATATTACAAAAGAAAATAAAATAAAAAGAGAGAGAGATAATACACATAGGAGTGAAAAATAAATAATTGCGCAGCAAAAAGAGAGCTACAAGAACCTAAGAGAGGTGCAAGCAAAAAGTGGAAAAATGAGAGTTTAGAGTTGATGAACCAAACCCAATAGATGTGCATGTAAAATGAGAGGGTGAGAAAAAGGAAAATTTATGTGAAAAAAACAGTGATGAGAGCTATTATTTTCAGAAGGCCACAATAATGTTTTTATTAAAAGGGATGTATTACACTACGAATAAAATTTACAAAAATTTATATAGTGTTTTTATGTCTCTTTTGCATGGCTATGAAGAATGAATTTTCATGGAGGAGCCTAGCAAGTAAGACGACCTAACTCTTAATTCTTGTGATAATGGGGTTGTAATGAAGAGTGTGTGTAGAAGTGAGTTTTTTAGCTTTTGTTTGGATAATTGTACATGTTTTATTTGTTCTAGGTGTAATTCTTCTTCTTTCAATCATAGATTTTGTGTTACTAGGTTTTCTTTTAGTGATAAATGTTTATTTTCTTTTTTAAACTATTGTTTTTTGCATTTCATCTTTAAAATATTTAACTTCTAATAATTGTTTTTCCTTTTGTTTTAAATGTGATTTTAGCAATTATAGTTCTTTTAATTCTTGTCAAAACGTTTTTGCTTCTTCTTTAAGTGAAAAACATTTCCTTTATACTTTTTATTTTAATATTTTTAAATTATTGATTTATGATTCTTCTTACTTTAGGCGTTAGCTAGGTAAAAAGTTTTCTTTTTCTTTTAAGGATTCTTTTATTTCTTATGATTTTAGTTCCTTTTCAAATTTTAATACCTTTTCCAATTTTAATTCTTGGTTTTTGAGTAGTAGAGTTGTTCTAAAACCTAGATTTTCTCTATCTAGTGTTTTTATTAAAAAAAAATTGATAACTTAGTGTTTATTCATGGTAGATGGAGGATGACTTTAGGGCTTCTTTTTGTATTCTTCATTATGTTTTGCATTCTTTTACTCTTTCTTTGGTGTGTTCTAATCTTCTTTTAGGTTTAATGAGATTAGTCTTTGATCCAGGTGGAAAAACTTACTCTTTACATGGTAAGATTTACTTAGGATTCTCTGTTAGCATTAGATTTATATTTAGTTTCCTTTTGTTTTTTTGTAGGCTAAGATTCGAGGACTAATTTTTTTTAAAAAATGGGGTATGATATGAACCAAGTTAGGGCCAATTGAAAGTTATAAAGAATGAAAAGAACTAGCAAAGAGATCTCATTCAAAATGAGGAATGTATCACAAAAGTTTCAAAACCTATCATATTTGGAGTTGTCATATTTGAAATTGTCATATTTGAACTTGCCTTATTTAGACTTGTCATATTTGGAGTTGCTATGTTTGGAGTTGCCATATTTGGAAATGTCATATTTAAATTTGTATTATTTGAACTTGACATATTTGGAGCTATCATATTTCAACTCGCCTTATTTAAATAATTTTCTTCACAAGGGCAAAATAATCATTTTTGAATTTTCATTTTTTGCGTGGATCCTCAAAATGAAATCAAAAAATCTAATTCTATAAATGGAGAAGATTTGCACAAAAGGGTTATAGAAGATTCTAGAAGGTTCAAAAGGGTTATAGAACATTCTAAGAAACTTTTAATAATATTTCAAACATTTTTTGGTAAAAAATAAAAGTCTTAAAAAGTAACTAATGGAATGGGAGACACATATAAAAGAAAAATCAAAATATCTATCCAAGATTGACAATATCTTAACATATCATTCTCTTTCTTTTCTAATTAGGAACTTATATTATTTACTTATGTAAGAAACTTATTTTACAATTAGGAAGATATTTTATGTATATTTTAGTTATTTCCTATGTAATTTAGGAGTATCTTTTTTACTAAATAGATTAGGCAGATTGCAAAAACTATTTAGGAAGTGTTTCGTAAGGTTTTCTAGAAGTTTTGTAAAGACTATAAATAATCCTTCTTGTTCAGCCAAATCAATGAAGAAATGAATGAAGGATATTTCTTTTAGTAAAATTGCTTGTGAAAGTTATTTCTCTTATTGAGTTCTCAATAAAACTTGGTGAGATTGTTGAGTGAGTTTTTAATAATTTTACAAACTCGTTTAATATAGATTTTAAATTATTTAGTTAATTTAAGGTTGAGATTAATATCTCTTGAGTATTTTATAATTTAGTTTGCTAGAAATACGTTTTCTAAAAGTCTAATTAGGATTTAATAGTTTATATTATTTTAATCGTTGAATTAAAGACTCGGACTTGTGCAACGTGTGAATAAAGATGAAAAATCAATCTCGTTCGTGTTCGTATCAGTAATGAGTATGGATTTGCTGTCCTTATAATACCTCTCAACAAGCATAGACCCACGAGGTTTAACCGACCGACAGAAGGCCCAAAGCAAATACATAGTCCCCAATGGATGTAATCTGGACAAAACTTAAGGGTTTGTTTGGATTGAGGGTTTATAAAGGGTTGGTAGAGTTATTAATGAAATTAAATGAATGACTTTAGTTTGTAAAGAAAGTGTTAAATTATATTTGTATTTGAAATGGTAGGAATGAAAAAGAATGGTTTGAGATTAATTTTATTTGTTTGCAATGGAATAAAATGAAATATTAACTTAAAAATTGACAAAAATACCCTTGCATATACTAATGCAACAAATTAAATGATTTTAAGTTAATTATGTTATGTAAATAAATTATGTTAAATGAATATTTAAGAAATTAAATATTTAAGAAATTCAATTAAATCATATCAAGGTATTGATTTATTTAAGTTTATTTAAGTTAATGATTAATTTAATTTAATTAAGAATATTATGTGACTTGATTTAATATAATGTATTTAAATATTATGTGACTTGATTTAATATAATGTATTTAATTATAAGAAAATAACTTCTTATATGAAAATAATTTTATTAATTTTGAGAAATCAAATCAGTTATGAAAAATATTTCATATCATAAAAATAATTAATTATGAATGATTTGTTATAAATAAATTTGATATTAATTTATTTAAGTAAAAATTATTATATTTATATTTAAGAGAATTAATATAAACATGTTAATTTATATATTTTATGAAAATTAATTTAATTATAGATGAAAAATTTAATTTTATAAAAATTAAATATTTTAGATATAAATTTTAATTATAGAAATTTTGATTATTATATTAATATCATATTAATTATTATTATCATTAAATTAAAATAAAAATAAAAATAATGAAAAAAGTCGAAAAAAAAGAAGAGAACACGATCTAGTAAAAAATCCCTCAAATGAAAACAAAATTATTTTTTTATTTTCAAATCCATGAAAATACTTTAATTTAGAGTATTTCAATATATAAATTTAGATAAATTTGAAAAAATTTTAAAAATTTATCTATTTCACTCTAATATCTTATATTTAAATATAAAATTATATTACAAACTAACCTTTTCGATTTCAATCCTTTATAAACCTTTAATCCAGCAATAAAAGACAATCATCAACTCGACTGTTTCACTCAAATAAAAAAATTTAGAACAGAAAAAGGCGGAGAGAGGAACTGTAAAAGAAGAGGGGAAAAAAAAAAAAAAAAAGGCAAGAACGCTGAGCGCACTTGTTGCTGGGGTTTTCGTGGTGACAGAACCACGTTAGTCTTTTAGAAACTGTAATTTTTACCGCCAAGTTTCGTATCTCCCCTGCTACCATTACTGTGTCGTATCCATTTCTGGCCCGAAACGGCTTGTTTGTTTCCCTGGAAAAAAATTTTCCACGGAAAAAAATTTGAGTCAGGTACTTTTCTTAAATTTTTTTCTTATTTAATGTCGTTGATGATCATGTGTTATGTGAAGCACGAGAAAAATGACATCTTAGGTTAAACGGCGAAACTTATTTTTCTTTTCTTTTTTTTTTTTAAAGTTATGCCCTATGAAACTAAGAGAGGGAATTTTTTTTTGGTTAGGGTTTTTGCATTGTTGTGTATTTCTCCATTTGTTTATTTCTTTTACAAAATGTTGCTCCTATTGTTTATTCCAGTTTTGTTTCTGCAGCAGTATATTGCCGTGAAATTAGGCTTTGGAGTGCTCCGGCATTTATGGTTATTGAACCTGATTTCTGCGAAATGAGGTTCATGTCTGTTCGTATTTCAGATTTAATTTTGTTCTTTAACTACCGTTTTTGGTTGAATTGCTCCATGCCATTCCCAAACTCAGGTGCTTTGTCGTGCTTCCGTAATTTTCTTTGTCCATATAATACTTTGCAGTTCTATTTTTTCCTAGGATGGTCTTTGTATATAATAGTTAGTTTTTTTTTGGATAAAAAAATTAGTTGCCTCTTATATTGTTGTCCCTTCGAAATATTTCAGGTTTATCTTTTCAGACATTTTCCACTGCATGCTGTGATCCAAATTCATCATCTATTAGAGTATGGTGAACGAAGTTGAGAGTGTTGAGTTCAAGTGGGGTAGAAAGAAAGGCGTTGGTGGGAAAAAGAAAGATGTACAATTTTATGAATCTTTTGTCTACGATGCTGTGGAGTATGCACTTTTTGACTCTGTTTATATGTATGCGAATAATGAACCTGAGCCTTACATTGGTAAACTTATAAAAATATGGGAGAATGCTGATAAGACGAAGAGGGTGAAGATTCTGTGGTTCTTTCGTCCTTGTGAGATTTCAAATTATATTGGGACTGATAAGACTTATCAGAATGAATTGTTTTTGGCATCTGGTGATGGTTCAGGCCTTTCAAATGTTAATCCTTTGGTAATTATATTTTTTATGTCTTGTTGTTTGCTTTCTGACTTTCATTAGCATAAACTTTTCCCTCTTTCCCTCGGCACTGATATCTAATTTGAGTCTGGTTACATGTGGCGTTGTGTTACATCCAGCACACACAGAATCTTCAATCTTGTATCATACACTTGGATTTTTCTTCTGAAGAATGGTATTTTAAGTCCGGAAAATAGTTGATTTACTTAGAACTGTGACTGGCAGATAATCAAATATCATTGTTTTTTGGAAAGGCAAACTACAAACCTGACTGTGCGATTTCTTGTGCATGTACATTCATAGGTAATTATGGATTGTCATAGTAATTTTATGCTGAGCATAGGCTTGATGGGGGTTAAACTTCAATTCTCGTATGTAGTTCAATGTTCTATATTCTATAATAAATACTAATTAAAGCAGTAATGAAATGATTTTTTTTAGTATCATGAACTATTGATTTGCCTTCTTTTCTGCAAAATAAGTTAAAAGTGTTTGTGGAGGTGCCTAGTATATTCTAACCTATATGGTTGTGAATTTTTTATGCATCAAATAGGAAGCGATTGCTGGCAAGTGCAATGTCATATGCATTTCAAAGGACAGCAGAAATCTACAGCCCTCAACTGAGGAACTTCAAATGGCTGACTTTATATTTTACCGTACTTTTGATGTTGGGTGCTGTGTGATCTCAGATAAGATAGATGATAAAATTGGCACAGTGGATGGTATGTGTTATCTGGCAAAGTCTCCCCCTAGTAGTTGGGTGGTGTTTATTTGATTGTTAAGTTGTTTCTGTATTTGTTGCAGTTAAGTTTTTATTTAACAGAGTCAATAGTGAGAAATCCAGTGCTGTTCCTAAACCTGATTCAAACAATGAAGAAGTCAGTGGAAATGCTGTCGTTGCCGATGACATGGTGCTTTTGTCTGAGAACGATGCATTAGGTCAATGCAAAACTTTGAAGACAGATGAAAGTTCAACTGATGCTTTGAAAAAAGAATATTCAGATTCTAAAGTGTTATTGGCCAACCAAAAATCTTCACTTGGACAAAGTACTGCTTCTTTAAGTAAAGAGGTATCTGAAGTGGTTAAACTTGACCTCACACAGGGGAATTTTTCTGATGACATGACTGGATCAAAGTCTAAAGTTATAGAAAATGCAGTCTCAATTATATCATCTGTCAAACAAAAATCCTTTCTTGGAGAGAAGCCTGCTTCTAACGTAGTTGTGGAATCAGGTGAAGTGGCAAAAATTAATCATCCACAGAGAAATACTGCCAGTGATAAGACCAGTTTAATATTTATTGATAAAGAAATTTCAGGTTCAAAGCCCTCATTGGTTAAACAGAAATCCTCACTAGGAGAGAAGTGGTCATCACATTTAGGTGAACAGTTAGATGGAATGGCAAAAAGTAATACACAGGAAAGTATGCATAGTGGCAAGATGACTTCAAGGTTTAAAGATGACCTTGGTAAGGGTGAAATTAAAAATCATAAAGTTCCTGCCACTGAAGTTCAAGTTGAAGAGAAAGTACAAGGTACCAGGGATTCTGGTAGATTAGAAGATAGGCAATATCATAAAGCAAATCACGGTGATTCTTTGAAAGTATCTGGTGAGAAAAACAAGAAAATTCTGCAGAAACTAAATCATGATTCTAGTTGTAGTGATGGCAAAACTTTAGATCCAGCAGCTGCTGCTTCTGAAGACAAATCTAAGCGTAAACTTGCAGAGGATTCCCATGGGATTGAGAATATCTCTTCTAAGAAGCCAAAGCATGATGAGAAGCCTAAAAATCTTGCTAGTGACAAGTTGCCTAAAGCATATGGGAGGGGAGCTTCAAATTATGTTAGCAAACCTACTAATCAAATATTGGAAGTCACACGGAGACCAGAAGCTGTAAGTTGGGTTTCCAAGACTTCTTTTCTCCTCATAACTCTCTCTCTCTACACACACACACACACACACACACACACATAATTTTCGATTGCTTTGGATCTATAATCTGATTTACTCAGAAATGAAGTAAGTCTTAAGCTGCCTGAACAATGTACTGCAGAAATTTTTACTAAGTGCATTGCTTAACACTCACTGTAATTAATTGTCTCAGGTGGGGCCAAGATTAATTTATCAATTATTTATCACTGCTTGTTCCTTATAAAATAGAATGTGTATTGCACCTGCTATTATTGTTTCATATGCCATTTGCTGTTGCTTCATGAACTCTTATGTGTTCACAATAGTAATGGCATACTTATTGACAAGTGTGCTTTAAGTGGAAGGATTCAAAGTTTTGGTTCAACCAGTAATTTCCCCTACGTTATGTAACTTTAATGTTCTAATGCGTTTTATGATTTATGAATGAAACAAAGATTGCACTTGCATCAATGATTTGCCTTTTACTTTCTGCTGATTGACGTCCTATAACTCCTGCTCCATTCTTTAATATGAAAATTCTGGTACTGATGATATTATTACTTAACTTTCTTCTTTTTCTTTGTGACAGGACAAATGCAAATGGTTTAAGATACATGTGAGTATTTTCTCTCTTGTATTGCATGTTCTTGATTTCATCATTTTAATTATATTTGTCTGTGAAAGGCTATTAACTTTGTACTTAAAATTGACCTCTCTCTCTCTCTCTCTCTCTCTCTCTCTCTGCATAAGTTTGTGTGCAAGGACAAGAGAATGCAAGTTCTTACACTATTCTCTTCAGTAGATTGTTGATTGAATTAAATGAAGAAATCAAGATAATTTACGACCTTGCACTAACTTATGAATTGCCATGTTTATATTTTCCAGTCTTGGGAAGACAGTTTGAAAGCTGCTCGCGAAGGAGGAAAGCTTGTTCTGCTTCAAAATTTGGACCCATCTTATGTTGCTACAGAAGTGGAGGTAGTATTTACTCTGAAAAGTAGGTTATTTGACACGCATGCAAAATGCAGTTTCCTTGATAGTACTGTGGATGACTGCTGTCTACTTTCCACCCCCTTCCCCCAAAATTTCTCTTCCTCTTCTGCTGAGTACTTTTGAATAAGCAATTTCCTGCTGTGCTTGTTTTGTTTCAAATACCAAGTTGTGGGTGCCAACAAAATTTCCCATCTTATGCATATTTTAATTGCTATGAATCAGGATATTGTTTGGCATGCTTTTAAGGAAAATTGCACTGCAAGGGTGATTCAACGGACTGCATATTCTAGCCCTCATTCTGGTACACATGACAATGATCAACTATCCTTTGAATATTATTAAAATTTTAAAGCAAGTTGTTGCTCGTTTATTTAAAGGAGTTGGGGGTGGGATTTTGTGTGAACAGGATATGATTATCTACATTCCCCTTCTTGTTTATGAATGAAAGCAAAACTGAAATTTGGATATCACCTTTTACTGAAATTATGGCCGGCTAATCTTTTTGATATAGGTCAAGCTTTTGTTATGTTTAAGACACGGGAAGCTGCTGAGATGGCAGTTACAAAATTACGGACATGTTGCCTTTTGCTATCAAATGGGAGGTATGCAACTTAATTCCCTAACTGGTGCTTGCAATCCAGTTATTAGTATCATTGCTTGCTTAATCACTCTAATTTTCTGCTAGACAAACATTCAAGTAACTGTCGTACTATTGCATCCATTATACCTAATTTTGCTTTCCCTTTCAGTTGATAGTAAGTTAGAAGTTCCATAGAGATATAATGCCAACTCATTTCTGTGTAATTATTAAAGGGATAAGGCGCAAGTTAGCATAAAGCGCTCCTAGAGCCCAATTGTAATGCTTGAGGAACAATCATACATAAGAGAGAGCATAACAAGAAGCAAAGAAATGCATGTAAATTCAAAATTTTCTCGCAATATTTGTGAGAAGCATGGTTATCTTCCAAATTGACCAAAGATAGAAGTTTTTGAAGTATCAATCTAAAGTTAACAACCCAAGCACTAGGTAAAAGAACATAATCTTAACATAGGCTTAATAAAAGTTATCAATCTTCACCATCATTGGTCTTATGTCTTAATGAAAATGCTGTGTGAACTTAATAAATTTGTCAGTATTGACAAAGATTGTTTTGATCTATAACACATATATGCATGACTAGCAAAAATAACAAGTAATATGTATGCATTTTTTCTAGCAATTATGTTCTTTATTAGGAGACAAACGTGTAGCCTTTTCTTATCTATTGAAGATGTTTTAATTTACTGGAAGTTTTTCATATTGTCATTTAAAATAGAAAAGAAAGTGATAGAACCTTGGGAAATCACCAAGGAGGACCTAAAACAAGGTAAGAGGGATGTGTAATGTGTTGACATTAGTTAATTGGTGGATATTTCAACTCTTCTATGATGGTGCTTTTCTTAGTGAGAAAGCTTGCTAGTATTGGAGGCATGTGAATCATTTCTTTTGATGCCTTGCCTATAGTAGAAGGTGCATGTCTAAGGCATAAGCATAAGCTAGTTGCTTATGCACCTGAAATGCACGTAGCTTGCTTAAACCATTATGCCCTCATCATTATTGTACTCAATATGCCAATTATCATGATATTGAGTCTTCTTCTTGATGGTGGCTCTTCTTCGTTGCTCATAGATGAGTTGAGAAAGCACTCTATCAAGATGTTCTTTGATGTATGATGCTTGCAAATGACATTTTTAGTTGATGAATCTCAATCTAGTGTTGCAGATAAATTAAAGCTATGGAGGGGAACGTTGTACAATTTAAGGATTCTAGTTAAGCATAGTAAAATCAAGTATAGATATGCACCTCCAACGATAAAAGTGAGAGTGAGCGAACCTGTAGTGGTCTCACAAAGTATACACTCCATTTATTTATGGTGTATTAATACAAAAAGATGGGAGAAGTGAAGATTGAGGAGGATGTGAACCATAAGAATAAAGAAGGGCGAAGCGAAAAACTGCAAAAAAGTTCGATGTGAGTACAAATGCTAGCTAAGTTAAAAGTAAAGTTGGTTTGTTCAACTTATGATTGGTGGTAATGATAAGCGAGGATTAACGTGGAAATGAGATTACTAAAGGAAATAAGGATGGATCAATAAGCTTTAAATGGATTTGTTTGGAGGTCATAGTACCTATTAAGAAGTTGAGAAAAGGAGATTGAGATGGTTCGACACATGTATCACAGAGCAACAAATGCCACCTCAGAATGAAAGATTGAGCAATTGAAGTTGTAAAAAAATATGAAAGTTGAGGGCTAAACTCGAGATGACAAGTGGAGAAATCGTGGAAAAGATTTAGTAATTCTAAATCTTTAGGAAAATGTAATTTTAAATTGGATGGAGTGGTAACAACTACAAGTAACTTGGGGTTAAGGCTAAGGGTGAAGGCAACCATGGGTTGATCTAATTGGTGGATGGTCAAACTTTTTATCTTCTAGCTCTCAATACTCAGATAAGATTTATTTAACATCTGTGTTACTCATTTTACAAGCTTCTTGATTTGTAGAATTGTAACACTTGTGGTATGTATAGATTGAGCTTATCGCACAAGCATGCTTATATCGAAGCTCAGCTATTGACCAAACTTAAATAACCTAAGCTCATATAAAGCTTTGCATGAAAAGAACAACTTTGGATTTAACCAACCCAATCCAAGTATAATTAGACATCTTGTATCAAGTACTTCTATGCTATGTTGGCATTGCCTTGTGAAATTGGGAAGTTCTTACTACGAACAATTAAAGTCTAGCTCTGATGGATGAAGAGTATCATTGTTATTTCTTTATACATGCCTTATCATTATCTATAATATTTGAAACCTTTTGCTTTTCTTCTATTGCCCTTTTCTTAAATTTGATAGTTAATACTTGTTATTTGTAGGCCTCTGATCGGCAGCATTGTGACTCATAGTTTTCCTGGAAAGCCAACAACATTTTTTGGTCATATCTCTATTGATAAACTTAGACTCCAAATGCAACGAGAGATGGTAAATTTAATTCTTTGTCTCTCTTCCTTACACTCATATCAATCAAAAGTGGACTACTGGCAAATGACTGGGGTTGAGTTGGACTTGACTCTTTTGAGTTGGACTCGACTCTATCGCTCAATTATTTTCTTAGTTTACATAGGCCTTTCGTAATTAATTTATGGTGGATTTCTATAAACCTTTAAGGTTTGGCGAAATTCACTTATCAATCCATATTGCTTAATAATCAAATTAGGACCTCAAATTTTGATTTTGTTTAACAGTGAAAATACTCGTATTTTTTTTGCTTCATGTATGTAGTTCAAACTATCAACTTCACAATTCTAAAGACGACTCTAGTACTATTAAGCCGTAGCTCATTTGTAAAGAAAACTTTACTTCATCCATTAAGATTAAGATCAATGATAAGGTTTCTTCTTATAAGTTAAAATAGTGTTGCATGCATCTAAATAAGACCACTCTAAGAACGCGAATAAGGATGGCAAGGGTCAGGTTTGGGGTGGGTGTTGGAAAACACTAACCCAACTTGATGGCAAATGTAACTTGCCTCGAGTAAATTGTTGGGCAAGTTAGTTATCATCCATATATTCTATTTTCTTTTTAAATATTTTTATTTGTATTATCATTTATTTCATTTTATTCATTTTTTTTATAATATTTCACATCTATTTATTTATTTTTTTTAATTTTTCAATATTTTTATTTATTGTCGTTATATGTTAAAAAATTTTGAAAATTAATATATTTATAGGTAGATGTTATAAATATATGTTTGTTATATTGGTTTGAGTTAGAATAAAAAAGAATTTACTAAAACTAGTGGGTCAAATAAATGCCATCCCTAATTGTGTATGTTGGCTACAACTTGAGTAGTTAAAAGTGCACAAAGCACTAGCTTAAGTGTTAAAGCGTAGTGCAAATGGGGTCTACCATTTTTAACGCCTCCTAATAGGGGTGTCAAAATGAGTCATGACACGTGAATACAATTCGTGATATACATAAAATTAGCGGTTAGGGTTGAGTTTTAATAAATTCGTGTCATAAATGGGTGACATGGCTTGAGACAAGTTGTGTAACGGGTTAACTCATGAACTTATTATGTCCCGTTTAATTTCACATGTCATGGTAACCTGACATAATTTATTTACAATCTTCATAATTTGTGTAACTTCAAGGTTAAAATGATTATTTGTATAAAATATATAATATTTTTTTTACGTGCCTATATTGTATTGAGAAAATTTAGATGTTTATTTGAAGCTTTTATGTATTTGTGTTTGTGTGAAAATATTTGAATTTTGATATTGTATTAATTTTTATTTAAATTTTTTTATTAATATTTGCTTTGTACCTTAAAAGAATATGATTATGGACAATGTTTGAATTGATTTTAGTAAAAATATAATATTTGTTAGGTTATAATTTCTATAGGTTAAATGGGTCGTATCGGATTCTATAATCCATATGTGACTTAATTAAGTAAACGGGTTATACGTTTCTTGTTTATGTAAATCTATTTATATTTCGTGTCATATTAGGTTTGAGATATCCTAACATGATTGATAAACGGGTTGTGTTCGTGTTGTCTTAATCATGTTATTTGAATGGGTTGACACAATACAAATATGACTCATTAATTAACCCGTTTTGACATCTCTACCTCCAAGTGAGGCACCTTTAGTAAGGCAAATGCTTTGAGCGCTTAAGGGAGTAGGGGTGAGTAAAAATTTGACCAAATTAAAGAAATCAACTGAATTGATATTATTCGATCAGTTTGGTTTTTTAGTGTAAATCAGTTTGGTTCGATCTTAATTTTAAAAAAAATTTGGTTTTCGATTTCAAGTTCAACATTCTATATAAAAAATTGAATAAACTAGAATTATTAATAAATCAAACCAATTTAAATTAAACCAATTTAAAATATATGTAATTTAATCAAATCAAATTAAAACAAACTCAAATTTTATAAATTTATTTGGTTTGTAAATGTATTAAGTTTGGTTTATTCGATCTAGTTTATTTGGTTTTTCAAAAAATTTTGATTCGATTCTTAAAATATAAAATTTGATTTTGGCAAAAAATTAAATTGAACAAATTAAACTAGCCAAATGCTCATCACTATAAGTGAGTTTTTTTGAAGTGCAAGGCGGAAAGTGTTTGCTTTGTTAAATTTGTTATAGTCAAGTATAGATAATTTAGTCTTCTTATTTAGTTGGTGTCCTACTTCCACTTAGTTTTTATTTCTTTTAATCTTATCCTTCTTATACCTCTTATCTTATTTCTCCCTCATTTATTCTGTTTTGCATCATATTATTTTTTTTTATATTCTACATTATTTCTTTCCTATCTTATTTCCATTCCACTTATTCTATCTTACATCATGTTTACTCTGCTTGTTTCTTGCATCACATCACATCACTTCTCATCTTCTATTATTTTATCTTTTATTATTTTTCATTTCTAATCATTTATTTTGTTTATTAATATTCATCCTCTAAATATCCCTTTATTCTCTTCTTTAATCTAATTTTTTGCTTTTAATGTTATTAATTAATTAGTTAATAATTTGCATGTTTTTTCAGTAAAGCGAGTAGGGGTGTAAGTTTTATAGTATTTAAATGGCATACTGCTAAAATCACACCGTTAATACCGATAGATACTGATACTAATAATTTTCGGTATTAAAATACAGTTTTTGGTGGTGTTGGTATTGGTTTCGGTTTTTAAAAAATTATAAACGGTTATTAACGGTGTACCGTTTAATAAAATGATGTATTTTAGATTGAATTATAATATTCTATTTATTGTTTGTATTGATTTGAAAAACATTATTCATATTAGTTGAAAAGACATTGTAATTTCGGTATCGGTATCAGATGCTGCCAATACTGCATTAGATTGATGGTATCGGTTTTTACGGTTTTCATATTTAATAGTATCGGGATCAACGTTATATATCACCGGTATCGGTATTATGCGATATTGTAAAAAATGATGGTTTCGATAGCTGCGGTATACCATTACAACCGTAAAAGTGAGCACTTATTTTACACTTTGTACTTTAAGCGATTAGAAGTCATATCGATTTGAAGGCACCTTTCGCTTCTTTATTACCTTGGCTACAAAGCACAATCCAAAATCAACTATTGCTCACAAATTTTAGGCATCCATATCTCTTTATCAAAAAGAAGTTGAATTTATACTTTAATTATTTGCAAAAAAATTTTAGGCATCTTATTTTTAAATTGTGTTTTAATTATTTATAAAAATGTATTTGAATTATTTATATAGATATAAGTTATGTTTCTTTTAAATTTTTCCCTTATATATTAATTAAATATCTTCCACTAGGAATATTGAGCCAAACTAAACCAAAGTTATTGAAATTTTAAAAATCAAAACTAAAAAGAACTAATAGTTCAAACTGAACTAAATCCTGTCAATTTGGTTCTTTTTTTGGTTCAATCAAATTTTCTCACCCTTAAATAAAAGTGATAAACAAAGCAGCACGTCTGTGTCAGTCTTTCTTTTTCTCTTTGTTTATTGAAATTTACTTTGTCAAGCTCTAGTTCATTGATCTTGAACCTAAATATAGTTCGTTTTCTGATTGGAATTGAAATCGTGGTTCATGCTTCCAGATCAGAACTAGAACGGTGTGCTATGGTTTCAATTTTAGATCTTTTGGAAACAAATTGGAGCTTCCGTTTTTTCCTTTTGTCAATTACTTATTCCTTTTTGCATATTTTTCATGCTACTCGCTTATTCTCTACATTCTCTCGAATTTGCGATATTTTTATATTCTTTCTACACTCTTCAATTTTTTTCTCAATTACTCTATAATATTTCATGTTCTTTAATTATATTTTGCACAAAGAACATTAAGTTAAAGCCTTTTCCCTCTTTTTTTCAACAATTAAATTTACAATAAAAAAATTGGATAATATTGGCTTAATGACATAAAAAAACTCAATTCTTTTTGAGTTTCACACTATCACTCAATACTTTCAAATGAGATATAACATCTAAAATTAGGTGAATCTTTTTCAGTAGCACCTTCTAGTCAAAATCGAGCCTTCAAATGAGGCTCAATTGATGATAATTGAATATTTCTATGATCAATTATGCCTCATTTATGGGTTTAATTTTGATAAAAAGATGCTATTAGAAAAGGTTCACCTAATTTCTAATGCTAAAAACTATTTTGGAAGTATTGAGTAATAATGTAAAAACTTGAAAAAATTTGAGTTTTTTTTTCATTAAGCCAATAATATTTGATATTCAATTCCTTAACATATTTTTGAAATAGCAATGCTATGTAAGTTAACAAGTTAAATTTCAATTTAATTCAGTGACATTGTTAGGGTCTTTGGGACATGGAAAATCTGTGGAAAAATAAAATTAATTAATTTTCTAAAGAATTGAATTTTCTTGGTTTGGAATTGGAACCAAACTAGAACCAACGTTAGAATCGAATCAGAACCGTTGAGTGTAGGAACTTGCCCCCTAGAGGGTGGTTCTCACTCCACCCATCCTTGGAATGGGAATCAGCAATTCAGTTTTGGTTCCAGTTCCAGTTTGAATCAGAATCATGGTCACCCTTGCCTAAGCATGGTCCATGCCCCAAGTGATTGAAGACATTTCTCGCTCTTGTGGTGGCGTCAGAGTGGAGGTTGTTGGAAAAACTTTGTGTTTGGTGGCAAGGATGACGCACAGCTGGTTGTGATAATTCAAGGAATCTTTTGTTATGGCTAAGACCTCTTCCCCAGTACAAGGCTAGTAAGGGACAAAATCATATCAGAATGGTAAGGCTTATTGGCCCTTCGGAATTCTGGCTATCTGTGATCCTCCTGGGTTAGCTTTGCTACTATTTCAGCCAACATACAGTGTTGGGCTAAGAGTCACAAAAGTTCGAGCTTTGGAATTTATTTCTTTATTAATTCTTCTACAATGTGGGACACACACACACATTCACAGAGCATCGCTTATCCCTTCTCATGCATCATTGGATGGTGATATCGTCTGTTTGGTCACAAAAAACCATCCAAATTGCTAATTGCTTCAATCCGGATTAAGGGAAAGACGAGACTAAACGAATCCTTCGAAAATTTGCATGCCATGCAGGACAACTTTAATATTCACAGGATTGCATAATTGAGTGGATTGGCTGCACTATGCTCTCCTGAACCATAAAGAGCTACAAGTCTTAGTGCCTGCTCATAAATATTCCAACTTGTGTATATATTTATATATTTCTCTTGTAAATGTGTGTTTTTTCTTCTTTTTTTTTTTTTACTATTTTATGAGCAGAAAGAAGCTGTATCTACGCCGCATTGTTCTCAACCCAACACCATCGAGTATGATATGGCCCTGGAGTGGTGCTTGTTGCAAGAAAGAACAGATCTAGAATGGAAACAGTTGTACAAGGTTTGAAACTATGATTTATTATTTTCTTATAGGCTAATAATCTCTTATTATATGTCTTGTGAACATTAGTTTTGTCAATGCTGACTTCCATCATCAAGTTTAATGCTGAATTGGGTGTATTTAATGTTCTTATAGCAACAAGGACAAGAGTTGAGAAAACTTAAGGCTACTTTGAAGTCCAAGTGAACTGAAGTGCATTTTGTTTGTTCTTCTTGGTACGTACTCATACCACAACAACAATATTTCAGCTGTCCTTTTAATGCATGTTGAATGGAGTAGTTGCTATTATTCTGTACAGTTTCATTGTCCTTATGAGCGATGATCTCAATCCTCTTCCACTAAAGTTCTGGCGAGTTCTGTTTTACCTGAATTTTTTCTCTTTACTGATATCTTTGTTGGTTATTGTCTTTTAACAGGCTTCAATTAAGACTTGTCTTGTTCCAGATAAAAAACATTTTTGCTTTTGTGAATGTGTAAAGAAAATTGTTTTATATAAGCTTGAAAGTTTTACAATGCCTATAAAGCTGTAGATTTGTTTTCCAACTGATAATGGGAAAAATTAGTAAACCAAATCGAAGTTATTTCCTTAATTGTCTCCCGCCCTTCCACTTACTTTCACAGCTTAAACGTGCACTGCATTCTCAAATTTGTCAGGAAATGCTTTGAGGTCAGAGATAAAAATTGCCCAGCTTTAACTGAACATGAGCACATGCAGTTGGAAGAAGCCTGTTATGGTGGATTTTGACAGTCAATGGAGGTAGTCCTGAAATGCTCTTCATCATGGTGGTTTCTTTTGCAGAAAAAGAAGGAATGCTAATGCACCTGAGGCTGGAGTTGCTTTTGTCGGACAAGTAAACATTGGCTGAATATGTGCATAATGGATTTTGGCGGATTAGTTTTAGGGTGTTGCCACCTTGATGTTAAGCATAGACGATGTAATGAACGATTCGTATGATTAAATCAGGGCGGGGTTTTGTATAATTACTCTTTTCTTTTCGTTTAAATAATTTCTTGATGTTTTACATGTTAAACAGAAGTTCATTGCCTGCAGATGCCTTCTACATGCTTCAAGAAGTGTGAATGTTTGGACTTAGCTTAACCTGTATGGGCTGAGGCATTTGAAGGCAAGCCCAAGGTTCAGATAAAAATTGATACTGATCTTTGCACTAGCTGACAAATGTAAATCCGCTGGCCATAAATCCGTTCATCATTTGATTGATGGATGAATGATTTCATCAACTTTTCGGCCGAATGCTGATTTCTTAGGTCTCGTTGGTTGGCCTATCTACAACATCATTATGACTTGACTTCCCACGTCAGATTTTGAATGTTAACTGGATTTATCTAGCAACTACCCGAATAAAAACAACAATCTTGCTGATTAGATTACGAGTTCCTGGCCATCCTGTTCAAATTAGTCAAATTAGTTCAGACTTAGCTGTCTCTATTCAGTTACACTCTGTTTGGATGGGGGGTTTGGATTGGTTTGGAAGGGTTATTAATGGAATGAAATGGATTGGTTTGGTTTGGAAAGGAAGTGTTAAATTATATTTATGTTTAAGATGGTAGGAATGGAATGGATTGGTTTGAAAGTAATATTGTTTGTTTGCACTGGATTAGAATGAAAGGTTAACTTAAAAAATGGCAAAAATACCCTTATACATATAAATATAATTTTTTTTTATTTTTTCATTTATCAAATATTTAATATTAAAATAGGAATTTATTATTATTATTCAAAAATTATATTTTATTTTTATTAACATAAAAATGTGAACAATTAATT
>CATIWR010248817.1:0-10205 GCA_949677035.1 Omphalea diandra
TGTATTATAGAGATATATAATATATTTTTTTTGATATATATATATATATATATATATATATATATATATATATATATATATATATATATATATATATTGTGTATTTGATGTTAATGAATTTTATAATTTTTATATAATTAATTTATAAATTTATATTTTATGTATCTGGTATAAAAGAAATTCATTTGAAATTTCATTTTTTTAAATTCTTAAAATTAATTATAACCAAACCAAACTAAATTCTCTCAAAATTTGATAAAATTTACAAATAATTCTAAAGTTATAAATTTTTTATTATGATAAAAACATTCTTAACTCAAACATATTTTTTATACTCATTTTTCTTTTAATTGAAATATATTTTTTACACTCATTTTTCTCTCTCTTTTCTCTTTCTTAATCTCTGTCCTCTTTCTTCTTTCTTTCTCTATTGTGTCTCTCTATTCTCTTTTTACATTTTTTATATTCATAAAAATTTGAAAAAAAATTTAAATACATTTTTATAAAAATAAAATATTTTATTGAATTATATATTTCAACTAAATATAAATTTTATTTTATTTTCATTTTGTAGTATACTAAACATAGAAATTTATTTACAAATTCATTTTTGTAAGAAATCGAATGAGTTTTAAATTAAAATTGAACTAAATATTATGATCATGATAATTGGACTACGAGTTTACTAAAATTAAAATAACATTTGTGAATTTGTTAAAAATTTTAAAAATAAAAAATAATAAGAGATTATATTCTTGGATTAGAACTCAATATCATGAAACTAAGGCAAAAGCTTTCACCATTTTATAGTCGACAGCCATCACGTAACCATTATGTTAAATTTCTAGGGACTATAAAAACATAAAATTAATTAAGCAAAAAAAAAAAGGAAGCCATGTCGTTGCTTATTGAATCAAGCAACAACTACAGATGAGATCGAAAAAATGTTTCCGAACGCTTTTGTTATAAATGAGGATAAAAAACAATAAAATGTTGTTTCCTAATCTTTAGTGTTGTTATTTCTTCAAAAAAAATAAAATCATTAGTGTTATTTTGGAAAAATCAGAAAATTGTTTTTTAATGTATAATTTTGAAACTTTTTGCGATTAAACACCAACCGCAAGATTGTTTTCCAGAAAATATTTTTATTTTTTTTGATGTTTGATATACTTAAAAAAATTAGGTAACATAAAATATTTTACTATTCACTAGAAAATTAAGTTCTTTTTTTTTAAGACAATAGATTTTTTTAAAAAAATTATTTTTTAAGATTTTGACAAACTTATCTAAATAAAAAATAAATCATATAAACATATATTTATTTGTATATTTATTATCATTAGTCATTTTTAATTATTGACACTTATCACCAATCACACATTCAAAGAGTGCCATAAAAATTTTTATTTTTCATATATTTTTTTCATGCAGAATGATATAAATATAAAGTATTACAGTCTAAATTTTGTCTTAATATTATAAATTAAAAGTTAATATTTTTCTAATATATTTCAAATACTAAAAAATGTTTTTCTTAAAAATATTTTTATAACTAAATTATTTTAAATATTTTATTTATTGATTTTTTTGAGCATATCAAATATAAAAAATAAAAAAAAATACTTTTCAAAAAAAGATTTTTTCATGAAAGAAACGCATTCTTACTAGAAGGTAGTGTTTGTTTTTCTTCATTCATCTCTTATATTAGATCCAGGTTCTATTTGAGAAAACTAGCTGATAATCAAATAATTAGTTGATAATCTAGCTATTAGCAGATAATATTGTTATAATTGATAATTTAGTAGTTGAAAATTTTATAATTGATAATTTAGCTTATTGATATAAAAACATTTGATAAAAGTAGATGAAAATATAGCTAAAAAATGTAAAATGACAAAAAAATATTAATTATTATTTAGGTAAAAAATAAAGGTAAAACAGGAAAAAAAATCATCTAATAGCTTATTTAGTTGAACGTTAGTTCTATTAGCTCTTTTTTTAAAAAATTATAATGTAATTTTTTTAAATAATTTAATTTATCAAATAAAATTTATTGATCAAATTAATTTATATTAATAATTAAACTAAATTATAATTAAAATTATAATATAATTTTGTCACTGTCTAACAAGAGTGTGCAAAGTTCAAAGACGGCATTGGCCAATTTACCATTTGCCTGACATGGAAAAGAAAACATAGGCCTAAACTGCTATTGGTGGGCAATGGACTAGTTTATGTTTTCCGTTCATTGCCATGGATATAAACCCATCACAAAATTCCAGCACTAGATAGATATCGTTTAAGCAGCAATGGCAATGGCTGCTCCTGCCTCTTTCCACCACTACAGTCGACCTCCCTCATCTTCAAACAATACCAACTGCGGGTGCTTTGGTGTCAGCCAAAGAGGTTTTTCATAAGATGGTGATAAGAGTATGGTTTCTTGGGCAACAATGATTGATGCTTACGCCCAATGGGATCAATCCCATGAAGCTTTGAAGCTTTTTGACAGAATGAAGAGTGGAAATGTGAAGCCCAATGAGGTTATCTCAGTCAATGTCTTGACTGCCTGCGCAAGGGCAAGAGATTTAGCAATGGTGAAGATGGTCCATGAGTACATTGATGAGAAGGGTTTTGGCTTCCATGAGGTCCTCAAAACAGCTCTTATGGATGTTTATTGCAAATGTGGTTGTGTATCACTTTCAAGATATTTATTTGACAGGATACAGCATAAGAACTTGATTTATTGGAATATCTTGATTGATGGGCGTGTGAAGGATAGTGATTATGAGGAGGCTTTGCTGCTCTCTCGCGAAATGCAAATTCAGGGTGTTAAAGGGAATGAAGTCACTATGCTGAGTTTATTGCTTGCTTGCATCCATTTAGGTGCTCTTGAGCTTGGTAAGTGGCTGCATGCCTATATCAAGAAAATTAAGGTAGATGTTGCCTTAGGGACAGCATTGGTGGACATGTATGCAAAGTGTGGAAGTATAGACAGTGCACTAAACGTGTTCCAAGAGCTGTCTGAGAAAGATGTTATGACTTGGACATCTTTGATTGTTGGTCTTGCTATGTCCGGGCAAGGGGAGATGGTCTGGATCATTTCCGTGAGATGCAGAGGAAGGGAATAAAGCCAGATGCAATCGCATTTGTTGGGGTTCTAGCTGCCTGTACTCATGCTGGACTTGTGGATGAAGGGATCAAACATTTCAAATCAATATCTAATATATATGGGATTCAGCCTAGCATAAATCACTATGGTGGTTTGGTCAACATATTAGGCCGAGCTAGCTGCAGAGCTGAAGCAGAGGAATTGATAGAGAGCATGCCTTTAGCACCAGATCATTATGTTTTGGGAGGTCTTCTAGGTGCCTGCAGAATCCATAAGAACCTTGAGGTTGCAGAGAGAGCAGCCAAACGTATGTTGTGCTATCTAACGTACATAAATCATTAAGCAGGTGGAAAGAAGCTAAAAGAACTAGGGAACTTATGGCTGACAGAGGCATGATTAAACCCCCAGGATGCAGCCTGATCGAGGTTGATGGAGCTGTCCATGAATTCGTAAAGGCTGATTCATTTCATCCTCAATCCTTGGAGATCCATGAAAAGTTGGAGGACATGATTAGCAGATTAAAGAAAGCTGGTTATGTTCCTAACAAAAAAGAAGTGTTATTTGACATGGATGAAGAGGAAAAAGAGACTGCACTTAGCCTACATAGTGAGAAACTGGCAATCGCATTTGGCCTCTTTAAGTACAAGTCCTGGGATTCCACTTCGAGTTGTGAAAAACCTTCGCATTTGCAGTGATTGCCACACTGCAATAAAGCTCATCTCCATGCTTTACAATAGGGTAATAATAGTGAGGGATGGATTTTGTTCGTGCGGAGATTTCTGGTGAGATGGAACAATGGCATTGTATTGATCGACTGCGAAATTTCCACTTATTCAGCACTACATGTACAAAAATCATTCACTTATTTTGTTTTGTTCAATCAAAATGCAAATAGACTGACAAAACAAGTAGGTACATGCTCCATGACAAAGGACAGTAGAGATTAGGCCCATTTAACTTTACTAACCCTTTTTAGCTTAGTTTTTGACCGTGGGATAATTCCCGACAACTAATTCACATAAGAAAAGTTTTGGAATGAAGCTGTGTAATTTCAATTGGCCAGAGCTGTGCAATGAACAATGAAAACAAAGAAATTCGCGGAAATCAAGTAAAACTTCCCAAGAATTTACTCATAGAAGCTCAAATCTGAAATTCAAAGCACTACTTTACATTGTTACAAGATGGGTGGAGGAAAAGCATATTTCTCTCTTGCATATCATTCTAGCTCCCGAACATGCGACAGAGAAAAATGGGAGGCTCATGCTTTTGGCACATCACAGATTTCAATTTGACCCTCAGAAATGATTTGATCAAAATGCAAACATGTTATACAAATTAAAAACAGGAAACAAAATCAGTTCACCCCACTTTGCCTCCCACTTCAAAGGTAATAACAAAAGGACCACATGACTGGCATCAAAACATGACTCTTTTACAGTAGCAGACCACTCTAGACCCTAGATCCAAGTTAATTATGCACAATGCTTAGAGAAAACCAATAGAGAAACACTGAAAGAAATAGAACTATAAAAGTAAAGCCGATGATTAATGCAGGTGCCCTTGCATTTTTTACGATAGGAACAACCAGGTGTTCACAAAAGTAACAACTAGAGTTGGAACATAACAAGGGCAAAACTAGTCAGCATGGATGCAACTGCAATTCATAGAAGTCAAGGACCAGTAGTATGAACCAGTTATAACTGATACCCGCTGCTGGATTGTAGCAGACAAAGAATTGGTGATTTACTCACAGTTAGAAAAACATAAACTCATTAGCTAACAAGCTAACCTAATATATTATAGTCATATGATGCATGAAAGTTCTGGAGTTCCAACTTCAAACATGGGAACAGACTTCCAATGTCCACACAAAAAGATAAAAATAACTTCTAAATTCACAGGTGTTTTAATCTGTATTGGGAAATAAATCTCTATTTGAATGAAGTTAAAGAGTTGCAAACTTATCCAATTGACTGGAATTCAAATCTCAGTAATTAGGTGAAGGGTCAAAACACATTCCATGAAAGTAATATACAAGAACAGAAAATTCATAGAGGATAAAAGCAATAAAGAGGATAAAGTAAAGCACAAAGAATGTAAGAAGGATGATTTTAAATATCTAATACAGCTAAGATAATCCCTCCTCGTCTAAAAAAAAGAAAAAAGATAATCCTTCATTCCTAGTGCCAGAAATAAAACCTCCATTCGACCTAATAAGCCGCTTCAAATCATCACCAATGCTAAACGAACTAAGAAAACATATGAAATAATAGTTATCATGCAGAAAATTGTTTACCAGATATGCTGGCCCCTCTTAGTTCTCATCATCACGATCAGTTTTCTTGACAAGTTGACTCTCTTCATCATTATCATTTTCGCTGTTTGTTTGCTTAGAAACAGGCTCAGGTCCAGTTCTAGTGACTGACTGCTGATAAAGAATACCTCCTACAAGTGTGAAGAGAAGGCAAAGCAAACCAATTGGACTGGCATGTTTATCCCAAATGAGCACATTGATCACAACCGTGAGAAACTTATTAACCACACCAGTCACAGTGAATGCTGTTGCAGATATTGCCCTCCTTGCGGCAAATCCAAAGAAACTAATAGCCAAACCGAACACACATGACAAAGACACTGCAACAAAAGCATCGAACTCAAACCAGTTCCCAGCCTTCGATCCCAACGCAGCAAATACCTCACTATACTCTCCGGTTAGAAACCAAAACACTGGTGCCATTATCAATGACAACAAATTGTTGTACAACACAAGACCCCATGTATTCAACCCAACATTTGACACGATGTGCTTGATATAAACCATCTCCGAGGTGATTGTCACCAAATAAGCAAGCGCCCAAGAATAGGCAGTCAAAGTAAAAGCAGAATCAGTGGCTACATACCCAACAGCACCACCCAATATGATAAACAAGGACAAGAAAGTAAGCTTGGATGGGATCGGTTGCTTCCTAAACACAGTATCAGCAATAGCTACCAAAAGGGGTGTCAAGGATCTGAACACTATAAAAGTATCCACGTTGGCATGGCTCAGAAGATTGGTATTGGTAAAGATAGCCAAATAGAAGACAATAGCAGCAGGCAAAAACTTCTTGGCGGTTTCATAAGTGAAGGCATCATGATGCAAAAAACCTAACTTTCCAAAAACCCACACCCCTAAAGCAGAGGTCAAGTACTGCAATGCAGTTAAAAGGCCAGGGTAGTTGAATTTAGTAATGGCCAGCTTGTTAATCACGGCCAGCAAACTTGAACAAAGAGCATAACCCACCACCAGACTGCGGGTGGCAAACTGCTTTGTGGAAGAATCGATTCTAATCGAAGACATTATGAGACCCTTTTGTGTCTTTCAGCTAATTGAGGTATTTTAACGAACAATTAGTAGATCTTTGACAATCTAAAGACATAAATGAAGCGTTTCAGCGCAAAAGGTGGCATCTCTATGCATTACTAAATAAAATGAACTAGAAAATGACATTATTTCCAGAATCTGAAATGTGGGCAGCTGAAATCAAGCTGATCTACGATAATTAAGACAGAAATCGATTGAAGCCCACAGATTCAATGGGTTAAACCGATAATCAACAATTAGAAGAGTAATTGACCACGCGATAAAAATTGACAATTAAAGCGCGGAAACGAAATCAAAACTAAAGAGAGAGAAATGGGTCACCGACAGAAAGCAGAAGGCGCATCTTCAAGCAAAATGTGAGACGGAGACTTAGTCATTGGTGACAGTCTGTAGACAACAAAATAATTCATATCTAGGAGCTAATTTCCTACGTGTCATAGCGAGACACATGGTGCATACGGGATTGTTATACAGTGCACCCTATCCATGATTCGTGGTTCCGCGCGCATAATGAGAATAAACATACGTTGTGATATTTAAAAATGCACATTTATTATTTTTTCTCATATTTTATTTTTCTTTTTTTATTATTTTAATTACAATAAATTGATCTAATATTTAGAAACTATGATATAGTTTTTTTTATTATGTACGTTGAATAAAAAATTTTAAAATTTTTATTTTACAAAAAAATTAAATCCTAAAAAAGAAGTATAAATATATTAAAATTAATATTTTAGTTTTGAATTGTATATTTATAAATTTTAATATTCAAATTCTTTATTATATAGAGATTCATTAGTCGAATACTATATATATATTAGTTAAAATATGCATGTTCATTAGTTATCAGTTATTCAATATTTTTGCTTGATCTCAGTTAACAATTGAAATTATGAGCGAATCAAAAATTGAAATGAAATATAAAAAAGGTACAAAGATATATTTATAATAAACTTGTTTATTTTTCATATATGTTTATGTTTTATATAAGTTCATTAGTTAACACATATAGGTATCATTAATTATATAACACATGTTCATTAGATAAAATCATGTAAGTTTATAATTTATCTATTGTAGGTTCATCATTTTTAATACTCAAGTTTATTAATTTGTATATGTTTATTATTAAACAACTAGAATTCATTAGTTATCCACTATAGGTTTATTACTTTTAATATTCAGATTCATTAATCTATATAACTTCATTAGTTATCAGTTTATAAATGATAAACCTTTATATTATAATTCATGAACCTTATCAATGTTTATAATGAACCTATCTTCTGTCATGCTAATTATTATTTGTTATAATTAAGTTCATTATTCATATTTTATAGGCACATGAGGTTGAAGTCAACAAAGAAAACTAAACAACAGGTTAATAGTTAATGAAAAATCAGAGAATAGAGAATTGAAAAAAAAAATTTCAAGCCTAAACTCTTGTTAACGTTTGTTAACGACAACAAATGCATTATAATAGACAACTTAACATCTTACACGTGACTCTCTCCTAAAATGCAACGTATAAATGAAGAAGCACCAAGTATTATAACCAAAGGCTCCATAATATAATTTGAAGATGTCAAATTAAAATAAAATTGATAATATATTCAATTTTGATTTTGGATTATTTTTATTATCCAGATCGATAACTAAATAAAATCACTAATTAACTCAAATTGATTTAGAACAATATCGACTATATATATATATATAATTTTTAATAGAGTTAAATACACTGACTTCTTTTAATTTTTTTCCACTACACTATTTAGTCTCTAATTTTTTAAAATTATATTAAAATATCCATCCATTTTGATTTCGTTGCATTGTTAGAGAGTTTCGTCTATTTTTAAGCTTTTATCATTAGTTAACCTTGAAAAAGTATAAAAAAAAAACTAAATAATTTATTTAAAAATTAAAAATACCCTTATTCAATAGACACTAATTTTTCATTACTCCCTCTCTCTCTCTCAATCATTAAAAAACAAACAAATTAATCCATTCAAAAAATAAAACTTCAGATTTAAAAGCAAAAATCCAAAACAAAAACACAGCCAACATTATCGAACCTTTTCATTCAAGCCTCATATTCTCAAAATAATGGGTGCCCAAACTCATTTGAATCCCCAAATTGGCCAAACCCATCACCCTAATAGCCATGATTGTACACCAGTGAAAGAGGGAGGCTATGATGGATCTGCAATTTCATCTTCTCAAAAAAATTCAACCAACAAACAACTAATAATTCTCATCACTCGTGGAATCCTACAACGACCATAGTCCACCTCTAAATCTTCGAGCCAACCCGTAATTGCAGTAAATGCAGGGCTTATATCCATGATAAAGGGATCAGATGGCAAAAGATCTAGACAGATGCGATCGACAAGCAGGAGCTTCTCGTCCTCGACTCGCCTTCTCAAACTGACAATCAGAGGCTTCCATCCCTCTATGCAAGGATAAATGCAATCTTAAGGCAAAGTAGAAACGAATTTAAGCTTGAAGAATCCTATGTGCAGAAGAATTGTGTCATTGTTGCCAGATTGCGGATTAGTTAAAATTCTTTTCTTTATTGTGAATAATGATTGTGGATTAGTTATCAAATTTTTCACCTCTCTTTTGACCATCATCATTATCTGAGGTTTCATTTGTTTTGTGAATTCTGGGGTTGATTTGTCTGTGAATTCTAGGTTGTGGTTGTTTTGATTGTGAATTTGTTTGTGAATGAGAGAAGAAGCGTCGGTGTCAGGGCAACTTCTAATTGTTGAAGATGTACTCGAATGAATTTATTTCTATGAGTTGATTTCATGGCTTTGAATTCTAGATTGATGATTCATGGATTGAATAGATTTTATTTTTGATATTTGATTTTATTTTTGGTGATTTGTGAATGAGATGATTGTGTTTTGATGGTGTTTTGGATGGTGATGATGTTGGATTGTCGACATTAATTAAAATTTTAAATGAAATTAGAGGGTAATATGAATATTTTATATAATTATAATAAAAATTGTAATAAAATGTAGAAAAAGTAAAATATATGAATGTTTTAGTATAATTTTAAAAAATAAATGGTTAAATTGTATAATCCTTTTGAATATTTTATAGATAAATCATAAATAATTACATATATTATAGTATGTATATTAATTGTATTATAATAAATCTCTAATTAAAAATAATTTTATGGGTTGATATGAGAGTTACAGTCAAAGTCGGACATCCATTGAAATTTGTAGAGCTATTTTTAATTTTTGCAAAAAGATAATTTCAAATTAATGTATCTAGTAACCTGCCCAAAGTGGGTTATCAGATGAATTAATTTTGAGAGTGCTTGTTGAGATAAAAAGAAAATTTTAAATTAATATATATAATAATCTGCCTAAAGAGAGTTATTAAATGCATTAATTTTGGGAGAATTTATTGAAATGAATGAAAATTTCAAATTAATGTATATAATAGTCTGTCCAAATGAGGTTATTAAATGCATTAATTTTGGGAGGACTTGTTGAGATGAAACTATTTGTGCTTAGAGTTGCATTAGTCTAGAGAGTTTGTCTGCCCAAAGGGGATAGATTTCTCGATACTAGTGTGATCTCAATTGTGTGCTTCATAACTAGAAATTCTATTATATGTGCATGTTCTGCCCAAAGAAGAATATGTAGTGATGCCAAAATTTTCTAGATTGAGTAAATTATAAATTTGTTTTTGTATATAGCCTAATTC